>OU015492.1:109382647-109567647 GCA_907164885.2 Dolomedes plantarius
CCCAAATATAAAGGTCGTTATAATGAGTGGTCGCTGTATTCAAAATTGATTTTTTTTAAAAAGGAACATCTGAAGTTTTAAATGTTGCTTCATCAAGGTCCATTTTCTGAGCAAAAACTTGAGCTTTTGCCTTTGACTAATTTCCATCTAATGGAGTCTTTAACGATCGCATAAGTGTTAGCCCTCTATACAATGCCTTATCTAGTTGCCGAAATTCACCTTCTTGCGATCGACTACATGAAGAAGTAAGGCCTAAATCTTCGGGTTTCAGAATCGAATCCCGGTTTTTGATAATCGTAAATAACCTGCTTTTTGGGATGTCAAATGCTTTAGCAATTTGTGATTTTGACATCAATTTTTCTCCAACGTCTGTTAAAACTTTTAATTTTGCATCCAAAGATATCGCGCTACGATTGTTTGAGGCATCCGTCTGGGCCTAATTCAAAGATGCTACTAGCCTGCTCAACTGAGTTTGACTGCAAACCTAGAAAGTCCACGTGTCTAGATGTAGAGACTGATTAACTGATGTATTGCGCACTTATCTGCCCATACTCTCTCTATCAAAACGAAAGTTGTTCATTCTAGTCCATTGGATCCTAAGTTAATTCAATTCATACCCTTTTTTCTGAAACCGGATCCAGAGAAGTTCTCAAACACCGGGAGGAACACATTTTCATTGTACCCTATAGCAGAATTTGGTAATAAGTTGCTTGTGAACTCGGCATTCAGTTATTCGGAAAAAAAATCTTCGAGTCACGTAAGTGAATTGGGAACGCTGTATTGGGAATAAATGATCTGCAGTGTCGTTATAATGGATATTAAAAATAACATATCATTAACCCCTTCATTCTCGCTTCCGTCAAAATCACGGGGTGAGGTTTAGCCTCCTATTTCTCGTGCCCGTGATATTCCGGGCTGGAGTGTTTAAAAGTAACGCACCAAAAAGATTAAAACAATCCATTTCATTTTCCCTGAAACTTTTTTATTTCTTATTTTACATACCAGATGGCAGCACTATACAATCTATAATGTAATTGGGGATAGTTATTTTTTAAAAACTTAATGTAGCAAATCAAGAAATAAATGGAATCCTCCGGAAAAAATAGGCACTTTTATTACCGTTTTCTTGAAAATTATGTGATCGTTAAGGGTTTAAAGGGGATTCCATATGGGACATTTTGCACCGGTCGTTGTGTTGGAACGGTCGCGATAGTGGCCGATCGTTGTAACGAGCCTCAACTGTAATATAATTTCAATATTGTATCGAAAGAACAGCTTATTTTGATGTAATTTATTTAATTTAAATCTAACCAAACTGCTAACAATTCAAGAATCGAAATTAAGCATTCTTCCTTATTTTGAGAATTAATATGCCTAAGATCTACGAAAAATGTTTTCAAAAAGATTTTGCTTTTATTTTCTCCCCTTCCCCTCTGTTAATAGCCCTTTATTATCACAAGTGCAACTTGCAAGGGAATAAAATATTTTTGTCTTAAAAAAAGAGGTACTCTCTCAATCTATAAATAGAAAAATAAAATATGAAATTACTTTATCATTCCCCTAAAACAGTGTTTCGTAAGACTGCTGTGTACAACCCTATCGGATTTGCTCATCTCAGTATTAACCTATGGGGAAAATTTTGTCCTAGGATTGCCGGCTTGTATTTGAATAATTTTTTCTTAATTGTACTCCGTAATAGAGAAAGAAATTTCACACCTTGGGGCATTAAAGAAAAGAGCAAATAATATTTTTAAATTCAAATTATTAGGGAAAAAATCTGGTCCAGTGTGTTTTGAGCGCTCATTAATTCCTTTGGTAGACAAAATTTACAAAATGAATCGTGTTGCAAGGTGAAGAAAAGTTCAGGCTATCTGAAAATACAATTTTTATTAGATTATTAGCATTTATGTAGCTGTAAATAGTAGACAAATTTTCTCCATAGGTTAACATTGAGGTGAGCGAATCCAATAGGGTTGGTACACAGCAGCCTTAACCTGCGGATGGTTAGCAAAAAAATAGGAGTAGAATGCATTTTACTCTAGGGAAGGAGACGAAGGGTCTGAAGGTCATCCGAATGGGGCCTAGACATGAAATGGTTGAGAATCACAGCTCTAAAACAAGACGTACACAGAAGCTACGTTTACATGGACAACAATAATGCCCGGGATTTACCCGCTAACAGGGAAATCCTTTGAAGTCCGTTTACACGGGCAACATTTTCGTCCTGCTTTTACCCGTCTTACCGGAAGTAAAGGCCATCACATGATTCGGCGGAAGTGATCCTCATACACCATCAGTCCTTGTTAATCACGTTGTGGATTCGACCCCAGCCGGTGTCGTACTTTTCCAAATTCACTCTATTGCTATTTTTAGCTTTCCCCCTTCGAACTCCGCATTTATCTCATTACGAAGTGTATGGTCCTGGCAAGGGCCTTTTATTTTTTCAATTGCTGTTCTTTTGACCTCGTATTCTTAAATTTTAAAAATAACAAAAAAAATAATAAAACTTTAAAAATCAAAAAAAAAACTGAAAAACTTACAAAAATAGTTTTTGTATTCTTATGATATCTGCTTTTCTGGGCCTCTTAACATTATTACTTTTTTGTTTTCCGTGGATCATTAGTCTTATCTAATTTTTCTTCTAAATTTTCTTAACTTGTAACTCTATATTTTTTCTTTTAAAATTAACTTTTTTGTTTTAATTTAACTTTACTGTTAAATTTGTTTTCCTTTTACCCGCGTTATTCTTACCTTAATATTTTAATTCATTACTTAAATTTTTAACTACTGAGCACTCACACCTTGATTACATATATCTTGCTTACAGGAGATAAAGTCGACACTACCAAGGCACTCCTCTTCTAAAACACAATTACGTCTGCGTCTATTTATTATTTAAATGCAGCACATGTCAGTCGCTGTTGATAATCATGGAACGTTTACGATTTTTTCTGTTGTTTTTAAAAATAAATTAAAAATAAATGTCTTTAAAAGAATCATAAATAGATATAAATTAATTTTTAGTTGTGAATTCTAAACTAATTAATTTATAAATAAATTTTAATGTTACGTTTAATTATTGATTATACTTATTAAATTTATTAATTTTACCATAACACTTTAAATGAAAATGTTGCATTTTCATTTCAGTGCTAAAAAGCTATGAAAAAAAAGAAGCTATGAAAAAATTAACATAATTAATGCAAATGAATCTCTCTTGCGCGGTATTTCTGGCTGGAGTGTTCAAAAGTAACACACCAAAAAGATTAAAAACAATCCATTTCATTTACCCAGAAGAAATCTTATTTCTTATTTTACATACCAGATGGCAGTACTAGTCTATTAACAATGTAACTGGGGATGGGTTTTTTTTTTTAAAAACTAGATGTGACAGAATCAAGAAATAAATGAAATCCTTCGGAAAAAAAATAGGTTTTTTTCCACTGTTTTCTTGAAAATTAAGCGATTGTTAAGGGGTTCCAGATCCCTCCATCGATCATTTGGCTGCATTTTCATGGATTCGGATATGTTCAATTCCGCCATGTTTGTTTAGTACTAGCTTCCTGCTTCGAAATGCATCATGGGTAATTAGCCGGTTTTATCCTAGTTCGAAGCAGGGTCGAAAATCCACCCTGCATTTTTCCCTATCGTAGGGAAAAAGCAAGAAACGACCCTGCTTTGACACGGGTTTTTGGGCACATGTAAACGGCACTGTAAACAGCACTAGAGAGGTGAGACCAGTTCATTCGCCAAAAACCGCCTGCATATTTTGAACGATTTAAAGGAAAAGCCTTCGCCGATGAAGTATAGGGTAGGTGTCCCAAATATCACGCCTGTGCCAAATATCGCCTACTCGTGTTTCTAAAGTATGATTCGCGCTATGTATGAGAAAATGCAGTAACTTCTTAGTTCTGGCTCTGTACTAACAGTGGCGATAGCGACAACGCTCTTATAACTCACAACAGAAACTATATGGCGTCTGAAGTTGTTTTGGCTGTTGTCTTAGTAAACTTTGGCTCCAAAGAATCAGAATCCAGTGAATGACCATGTAGGTACATCCAAATTCTAATTTTGCTTAAACCATTTGAAAGTGCATTAAACAGAGACTTTCCTAGCCATGCCTTTTAACAGGTGCTCCTAATTTCGCCTGGTAGACGGTAAAAGGAACAGAGGTAGGCGATATTAGGAACCGCTCTGGAGTTCACTGGAAATTTCAATTTTTCCAATTTAGCTACATAACTTAAACTGGCACTGGTTTTGGAGCTGGTTGATCTTAGGATACTAAAGGAAATAGTTCTTCGGGATGTTCTTTGAGTTTCCAGCCTAATCAAAAACTAAAAAGTGGATGAAATGTCGAAAAAAAGTAGGGTAGGCGATATTTGGGACACTTACCCTAAAATCTTATCTTCCCAAATTACGATACCATCAGTTACTTTAGAAGGGAATGTCATCCTTTTGAACTCAGCTACAATTCGGCAAAATGTACTACTTTAATAGACGAATCGGATCTTGAACCTCTCATTGAATCGTCCCAAGCTGTTTCAGCGGAGCCCTGTAGCATATTAATCCATTGTGGTGTAGGTAAAACGCATTTAATAACTAATATTATACGATAAAATTAATAAATAACGTGCGTTGTAATGTCTGTCTTTAAATATATTAGCATTGTTAAAACTCTGTAAGCTTCTACTCAACTTGGTCCAACTAGCGGTTATCCAAATTTTAATTTCTTGATTATTACTGAAGATTATTAGAAAAAGTGCGCAATTTTTCTGATAATGGGAGGTAGCATGAGAGTATATTTAAATACTGGATCACGGCAAGCATTAATATTTGATTTTTTTTACGTTAAATAACTAGATATGACTGTACACATTGATTTTTATTTTATTCTTTAGCTTGTAAAAGTGACTGGTATATATAATAGTTTCGTGTGGCTGGTGATTAAATAATCAACATTAAATATTAAATTTTAAGGAATAATATTTTGTTTTTTCTCTTATAAGAAATTTTTGTACCCTATTCAATTCCCCATGTTTGAAACTGGGCTGGTAAGGCAATGTAATCTATCCACAAGATCATCGCCATTTTTGCAGTGTTTCGCAGCACATTCCCAGAACTACACCGGATAAAGGGATTAACAAAAATATCCATTTCAAGAAACATCCCAGAAACAGACATCCTAAATGTTTTTCGCGCAACTCAGCGCTCCTCCATGAAAACACCTGCAAACGCGCATGAATGCATGAAAACCAACAGCATCGCCGCGCCTGATCCACAAGTTTCAAATTATAGCATTAACGAAGATAAATGATCACCATAAAATTATATTCAACATCAAATATGTTAAATCACCTCTCACAAGCTGTTATGGAAAGATCTGCCATCCTAAGTCCTCGGCACCAGGCAAAGCTCTTTTTTTTTTACCATCTTGCGAGCGGACTGTTACAAAAGGGTAAATTGCCCTTCGTCGGGGGAGATTTTTTGGAGGTGGGGGACTCGGAGATGCGCCGACGAGAAGAAAAAGTCCAATGCTACCCTTTGTGCGATCAGCTTGCCTCAGCATTTGTCCGAGATGATGGAAAGAGAAGACTCTTTAGATGTGACATGCCTTGCCGAATCGACAATCTTGCCCTCGCCCATTTCCCAATTCCTTCATGTCTGCAGACGGTAAATTTAATGATTCCCTTTTTTTATTTGTTAAAAATCATTCAATTAAGATTTAGTTTTTTTAAAATTCTTTTCGCCAGCCACTTTACTCGATGAGTCATTTATTTAAGTTTTACATAATGAGTTTTGTAACAAGAAATAATGAGAGGATATTGTTTCCTCGGTTAACGAAATTGGCCTTAATGGCGAAAGAATATGTAATTGTGAATCATATAATGTATTAATAAACCATGTTATTTTATTGTAAAATCTAGTCATGTCATTCAGTTGCCTCGTTGTTTTTCTTCGTTCCTTTTAGGTAAATTTTTATTTCACCTTTCTTTTACAGTAAATTTTATCAAGTTAATTTTTTTTTTAAATTTCATGATTCAACCCTCTACAGCAGGGGCATCAATCAACGAACCAGGTATTTTTATTTTAAAGGGTTATTGCTCCCTATCACAACGCAATTAAGTAATATATTTCATGCAATTATCCTTTTTTAAACACCTCTAAGAGAGTATTAAAACTTTAACTATTTTAATTTATTTCTACCCTTTTTAAAAGATAAAACTTAACACCATCAACCCCTTTTTGAAGTGCCTACGCGGTTGTTTTTTATTTATCTGTGGGTGAAGTCGCCATATTATCTACCTTATTTGATCGCTATTTTATTTCCCAAAACACCAGAATTTTCTTAAACTCCGAAAAGGCGAATCAAACCGATTGGATATATATATATATATATATATATATATATATATATATATATATATATATATATATATATATATATATATATATATATATAAATATTTTTACAGAATATGTTCGAGAAGACATTTGTCATCTGTGTTAATTATTTGTGGTTGAATCGGGGAGCGGCCGTGTGGGTAGATTACGTGGCCACAGGTCCAAAGATACTGTTCAGTACCACGTACGCTTGTGGAAGCGTCACCCCTGTATTATCTCTTTGTCTTGAGACTTGTGTGGAAATACGCAAATGTCACGTAGAAATAATCTCTTCGTGTAGAGATTTGTAAGCACATCTTGGTGCAAATTATTTTACCGCCGTATCATGCCAACGGCAATTTAATGTATTGTACATATCTTGTTTGTTTAAAGTATTAGGATCCATTAAAAAACCCTTTTGAGTTCCTAAGAGATTGTTTTCGTGTGAAATAGTTCTATTCCTACTTTTTTTTAAACTGTACTCCCACATACAGTCACACATCATATATTTCCAGATTTTGAGAACAGTGAATTTTTGTCGAAGTATAAAGATGAAAAAGCCTTTTTTTTTTAAATGTTCCTGAATTCTATCGTGTTTCATAACCACGTGACTTCAAATGTGTCTGATCCAGTTTGTTTCCTGATTATGCTAATAAACCATTGATTATGGAAAAACTTGTCAGTTACGACCAAAATGGCAGATTTTGCAGATATCCGTCGGTTTTGGCTTTTTTTAACGTAATATATCTGTGCGTCAGAGGTAAACTATCATAAATAAATTTTCTTCATTTTCGATATTTTTATGTGACTCCTTTTGGGTGGAGCTTCTTTGAGGAAAACTGTCATACATGCAAAATAAAATGGTGGGTTAAATATGGACTTATAATCTATCGTATATGTAAGTCCTGATGAGAGGTAAACCATCACAAAGCTGTCCTGAAAGCTCTCCTTAAAAATTGGAATTTTGCACACATGAAGTTTACCTCTGAGGTACAGATATAATGTCTGAATTATTTAAATTTAGATCATTTTAAATTAATTTTAAAAATTAAAAATGATTAACACTTTAAGAAGACCAATTTAAAACAAAATAATGAAATTCCCCATTTTCCCGGAAAAATAATAGTAAATAAAATAATAAACAATTAACAATTCTAGATTCATATATATGTTGAGAACGCACAAGGAAATCAGATTTTGCTCTGAAACTTGACACACCAGGTAGCGCTACTGCGCTACGATGAATGAACCAGAAACTTTTTTTCCCTTCCCTTAGAGACGATTAGCGAGTGCTTGTACACGGCTAACGTGTTGCCTGCATTTAACTACTGCTCCTTCTATTTTACATTCATGTCCATAAATTAAGAATAATGCCAGGTCCAGCAAATATAGGTTCAGAAACAAAACAAACGTGACTTATTCATAAAGCCCATTTATTAAACAAAAGAACAAAAAAGATAGTGTGTGTATGATACTATTCATAAAAACTACGATTTTCGCACCCTGGAGCAATTGTAAAAATATCTTTTTTACAAAAACTTAATATTACATAGTTGGTATGATGGTTAATACATTGTATGTCTCCCATGCGATGAAATACAGTCCGTACAACGCTTAGGCATACTGAGTATCAAATTATCAAGCTAATCTTGAGAAAGATTACTCCTCTCACCAAGCAATGCTGTCCCACGTTCCGGTACACATGTAGGAGGTGGTTGATGGGTTGTAACTCGTCGACCTATCTTTTTTACAAAAACTTAATATTACATGGATGGTATGATGGTTAATACATTGTATGTACCCATGCGATGAAATGCTGTCCGTACAACGCCTAGGCTTGCTGAATATCAAATTATCGAGCTGATCTTGCGGAAGATTACTCCACTCAGCAAGCAATGATCTCCCAAGTTCCGGTACACATGTAGGAGGGAGTGTACGGGCTGCAACGCATTGGCCAAGCATGACCCACACATGCTGTGTCGGATTCAAGTCAAGTCAGAATGCTGGCCATTCCATACAGGTGATATCCTCAGATTGAAGGCATTCTTTTACGATGTTTGCTCGGTGAGGACGGACGTTGTCATCCATTAACACAAATTCTGCGCCCATGGCACCCCTAAACAAACGAACATGTTGTTCTAGAATGATGTCCCGATAAATGTGGCCGTTCATGGTTCCGATTTGAACATGCAGATCTGTTCTGGAGCCCAGTATAATTCCACCCCAAATGAGCAATCCTGCACCACCGTAGCGGTGTCGTTCAATAACGTTGACTTGGTGGTAACGTGTACCTGACGTTCTCCATATAAAAGTCCGACGTGAATCAGACTGCAAGCTAAACCTGGACTCATCGGAAAACATCACACAAGCCCACTGTGACGATGTTCACATTGCATGTTCTCTACTCCAGGCTAATCGCTGCCGACAGTGTGTTGCCGTGAGCGGAACACATCTGACAGGCCTGCGAGCATATAGACCAATATTTCCCAATCGTCTGTACACGGTTTGCCTTGAAACTACGGTACCCGTGGCTGCAGATAGATGACGAGACAGGTCTGATGCTGCGCTCCGTCTGCTTCTTTTGGCAGTTACTGCCAAATACCGGTCTTCATTCCGCGTTGTAACTTGGGGGGCGACCTATACTGTAACGTCTACCGACATTTCCATCATCTTGGAATCGTTGCCAAATCCTAGAGATGGCATTTTGGGCAATTCCAAGTTCTTCGGATATTTCCATCTGAGTACGCCCACATTCCAGGTCGCCGATAATTCTACCTCCTAAAAAATAATCCACATGCGTCCTCTGTGTCATAACTATTTGGTTATGGCACTGAGCGGCTTACAGAACGCTTGTGAACAATTTTACTTCCTTGCCACCATTCCTTATGTAACCCTCTCTTACACTCTCGTCATTGTGACATACTATCGGCGTCATCTGGTGGCTTCCTGTAATTTGCATATTATTCTTGAAGATGTGTGTGATAATTAACAGGTGAAATTTTTACTTTAGAGTTCGATTTCCGTGTGATTCTGAATTATTCTTAATTTATGGACATGAGTGTATTTTACTTAATTGTCAGTAATGCTACTTTTTTTTTATTCTTACGTCCACAAGATTAGTTATCTTTTCGTTCACGTGAATCCAGTGTAACAAGAGATCCCTCAACCAAAAGACCTTTGACTGCAAAGCAAAGGTAGGAGAACTTTTTAATATTCTTCATCTACGAATTTTCACGCCTTCGGACAAAGTCCAACAATATATAGCAGTAATTTCTACAACAAATTTAGATAATTTAAAATCCATTTTTGATATATTAAACAATCTTACCTGTTGACTATTACTTTTATTTTATATTATTCTGATCTGCCTACGCATATAGATTTGTTTGCACTGTTTTAAATAATTATATGCGAACATTAAGTGATAATTTTATCTGAACATCACCTCTCAAGTGTAAAAGTACAATTGTAATATGACACCGCCTAAAAAAGATAACTGCTAGAAAAATGATTTTACATTCAATGCTATTGCAGATGTTACATTTATTAATACATTCTTTAAATAACGCCAAGTTCTGGACTGTATTTGTATTTAAATACCACACTCGCCGTAATTAAATGAAATGGAGCAGATGTATGCTATTCAGCTTGTTTGAGTGTTGGATCAATATCCCTTTTCAAACTAAAGCTGTAATTACGTTATTCCCATATTCAACATAATTGGATTTAAAACTATCAATATCATAATGACAAATGCAATTACTCTTATGTTTTGAAGCATTCTAAATTTATTCCTACTTGATCTGAAAAATGTCGTCGAATATTTTTCTATCGCTCATTATCATATTATTGAAGTTTATAGTAAATTAATTTTTGCTAATTTCAGAATTATTGAATTTAACTCCCAGTAAAAGAATTTTCTTAGATCTTTGATGAAACATATCCTCTTTAATTATACTAATTGTTTTCCTCCCCCACCTCTCTATTTCATCATAAATCAAGAAATAATTTTTGCTATCGTTGAAAGATTAAATCAAACTTCTGATAAAAACAGATAATTTAGGTTCAGTAAGGTGATAAGATAATTTTAATTTTATCAAGAAAGCTTGATCAATAATCCGAAACAAATTATTTTCAATGTTTTCTAAAGGTGCACCCTTCCCCTCTTCTGCAGTGTTATGTTATGGTGCATACACATTGGTACAGGGTTCTCTCCCCGACTATTGTCATCATTAGTCACGGTACATTATAGTCACGGTAACATTAGACACGGTATTTAGAACCACCCCCATTCTCGCCCGCAAGATTTCTTGCGGGTGTCTTGATGTGGTGTCTCCCCCGACCCCGCTCGACACCATTTGACCCGCTGACCCCACTCTCTTTCTTTGATGGACCGCCAGAGGAGGCGATCCAGCGCATAGAACAGAGTACAGAGAGACATAAATCACTGGCAGATGCAGAGAACGCTGTACCAATCTGTATGCGCTATTAGGAATCTCGCCCAGCAGAGCAGTTTTTCTCCTGAAGGCGTAGTCATGTTTAGACATGATGTCATGGTTCACTCGTTTTAGCGAAGTCGTACTCAGACATGTCATGTACCTCAGTGAAATTCAAACGGCAGCTTTCCAAACATTTCCGTTGAGAATTATAACTGAGATCGATGTTTGAAAACGACATAAGTCTGTGTACTAACCCCTATTGGGTTCGCTCACCTCAATGTTAACCAATGGGGAAAATTTGTCCAAGGATAGCCGACTTGGATTTAAAGTTTTTTTAAAAAAATTGAACACCGTAATAGAGAAAGAAATTTTACACCTTGGAGCATTTTTCGCTTTAAAAAAATGCAAATAATATTTTAAAATTTAAATTATTTTGGGGAATAATCTGTTATAGTCTATTTTAAATGCTCAAATTCCTTTGGTGGACGGAATTTATAAAATGAATCCTGTTGCAAGGTGCAGAAAATTTCAGGCTATTTGAAAATACCATTTTTATTGGATTTTCAACATATATGTAGCTGTAAATAGTAGACAAATTTTCTGCGTAGGTTAACACTGAGGGGAGTGATTTCGATAAGGTTAGTACACAGAAGCCTTAAGTCTCCTTATTGGTTTAATTTTGTAAGATGTTTAGCTATCCCGTTCCGATAAAATGTATGCAAGTTCGCATTCGTCCATTGACATGGATTTTCAGGCTTTCAGCGTTTCCATTTTATTTGTGCGAAATCAAATGATATTTTTTGTATTAGTTTTGAAGGATTCAGCAAGTATAACTGAGTGAATGTCATTACAGTGTAGTGTTAAAATTGAGAGCTTCCGAATTCACGAAAATAATCTTGAGCAAGAGCCAAACAAATTGCTGCGCATTTTAAAGACAACTATCTGCTAGTTATGAAAGTAATTCAAGCCTAAATAGGTGTTATTTGAATGTTATTACTGTTCTCATCTGCAACAGTTGAAGCACAACGGAAAAGCATTTGTGGGGAATAAAGGGGTAATAAATGCATACATACAAATCGCATTTAGTATACACACAGTGGCGTAGCGAGCATAACTGGCGCCTGGTGCACGATACCTTTTTGGCACCCCCCCCCCCCAAATGGTGTTGGGGACCAAATGGTCCAATGTTTTGGAGACAATTTGGCAGCGTATGATAGACCCCCTTGTCCCCGCCTCGCTATGCCACTGTATACACAATATATAGATAAAGTTCTCTGTCTTTTGATTCATTCGTTTCTTGCTCAGGTATAAAGTACTTCCGTAGCCCAACTGAGGGAAGGTGGACCATTAGCTCAAAATAAATCAGACGCTAAAAAACTTTTTTTAAAAAATGTAATTCAACTGTTAATATTCGATACCAGCTGAAATTAAAATATCCTTCCTCTTAAACAAAACTGCGTCCAAATGGATTCTGGTTATGGCAAACGTGGGTAAACATATCCTAATTCTTGCAGCTGCTAACCCGATATTCCTTAATTAGAAGACATTTAGAGAAGAATAGAAGACATCTCTGCTAGGCAATACAATCCGTGCATGACATGTTGTGTTAAAAGTACAATCGAAATAATATATCTATGGTGCCGGTATAAAGGGTCCGGTATATAAGTCAAATCAGTGATTTAAATATACCAAATTATTGGCTTTTGTACCAATCGCAGAAACATAATTTTGACTTGTGTCTTTTGTACAAAGAGACGTACTTTTGTATACAAAATTGGTAGACTTAAGCCTTTTATACAAGTCAAAAGATTTGTTTATCAATATTAACAAATATCTAAAATCACTTTTTTTTTTACTTAAGCCCTTTATATCGAGCACCATAGATATATCGGTGGTGTGCAAATTTTTTTTGAGAACGACCCACTTTCTTTCAATAAAAAAATCACTCGACAACCATGAAACTTATTTTGAGTAATATAAAAAAAATTTCTAAAGATTAGGAAAATGTTTACAAGAAATGGTAAAATGAAATAAGTAAATTTTGACAAACTTTTTTTAAAAAATCGATAAACTGTAGATTTTGGGTCTATATATTTATCTTGCATAATAACTATTTAAAAAAAAGTCTTGTTACCTTCTGTACTTGTTTTAGGCAAATCTCTTGTAACTAAACCTTCATATTTAAAAATTAATGTGTATTTCAATTACGTAAAATTTAACAAAAATTGATAAAAAAAATATAAGCTACAATGAGGAAGTTGAGCCTGGACCTCAAATAATATTTGCTCAATATTTGGTGAAATATTTCAAAGAGCTCATCTTGAATTCGGGTTCAGTCTTTAATTGTTAGTTGTTCTATTTCCGTAGAAACTCATTTTGGAAATCCAGTCTCACACACATAGGTAAAAGGACATGGAAGCGATATAAGTATAGTATTTTGGTGATGGATTTTTTATTCTAAGACTGTTTGACACCTTATTTAACAATATCATATAATATTTTTTAACACACAAAAATTATAAATAAAATATTAAAAATATACCATTGTAGAACATTTAAAGGATGTTTTTAAATTAAATGATTTAGTATTACATAAATTTACTTCAGATTATCCGCGACACAGCTAATTTTTTTTCCGACCCCTCGATCACCACTGATATATATAATTACTTTTCCTATGAAAGTTCCGAACTAGAACAACAATATTAATTTATGAATGTGAAATTCACTACAAGGAATAATACTACATTTGTTCATCTTGTATGATCCCAAAAGTCACTGATCTAAACCGGAAGATACATTTTTAATTCAACTTGAAGATTACATTTGCATCATTGGGCCGATTCCAGAAAGCGAGTGTGACTAGACCTTTTATTTTATATGATTATCACAAAACAATTTAGAATGTGTTAAAAATACTTTAAGGTATCCGTACACCTTCGGGGGTGATTTTTTGAAATTTTTTGAATTTTGTCTTTTTATCTATTTTTTATGATGACATTTAAGTTAAAACTTGAAAAAATATATATAAAATTTAGCTGTTACATTAAAATAATTTTTTTAGGGGGAAAAACTGGAAAAAATTGGTTAAAATTTGACAATCCGCATTGCATGGTAACTCAAAAACAAACAAATATATTACAGTTTTGTAAATTGCAAAATGAAGATAATAACTGTCTGTGGGGAATAGTCTATTCACAAGATTGAACTATGTATACCTCAAAGTTTATAGCACTTAAAGTACTGATGTTCATAAAAATCACTTAAAATTCATTGTCACTTGCAATTTATACCAATGTAAACAAAAAACTAATCAATCTGCAATCATGAGCATACTCTATTCCCTTTATAAATATATATAGATAAAGTATGCAAAATTGTAAGGCATTTTAAGCGTAACTTTTTATAATAGGATGAATTGCGTTAAGAGAAACGATGAAAAAATTCATTTTGAGAAAACGCTAAAAATAACTTTATAACACATTTCTTACTTTAAAAATAATTATTTTCGTATTAAAATCCACCATATTTATAAACTTCAACCTCTTGGCTTTCTGCAACACTTATTTTTTTTTTTACCTAAGTGCTCTGAAAATTTTCATGCGTCTCTTTGAAGCAGGAACAGAATGACGTATTGAATCATTCTTTCTAACGTTGTCTAAATGGTTATAGGCTAGCAACGTAAAAAATCCTGGATAACTAATATCCAACTTGTTAAAAACATTCAGACAACCTTTATATCCATCATTAAATTGCAATACTGCATCATACGCACCAAGTTTCATTGTTTTCAAACAAACAAATATCTCTTTTGGTAATTGTTGTCATATTATGCCATTCAGGCATTCGTTTGCATTTTGAGTTTTACCGTGGAGACACTTGCTAAAGAGTTCTCTTGAGCACAAATCTAAGTATACTGGTTTTATAGCATTCAATACCTTTTTTGGTAGACCAGCATACTTTTCTTTAAAATAATTTTTTTAGGAGGAAAAACTGGAAAAAATTGGTCAAAATTTGACATTCCGCATTGCATGGTAACTCATTCCGCATTGCATGGTAACTCAAAAACAAACAAATATATTACCATTTTATAAATAACCAAATGAAGATAATAACTGTCTGTGGGGAATAGTCTACTCTCAAGATTGAACTATGTGTACCTCAAAGTTTGTAGCACTTAAAGTACTGATGTTCATAAAAATCACTTAAAATTCATTGTCACTTGCAATTTATACCAATGTAAACAAAAAAACTAATCAATCTGCAATCATGAGCATACACTATTCCCTTTATAAATATATATAGATAAAGTATGCAAAATTTTAAGGCATTTTATGTGTAACTTTTTATAATAGGATGTAGCGTTAAGAGAAACGATGAAAAAATTCATTTTGAAAAAACACTAAAAATAACTTTATAACACATTTCTTACTTTAAAAATAATTATTTTCATATTAAAATCCACCAGATTTATAAACTTCTCCCTCTTGGCTTTCTACAACACTTATTTTTTTTTTCCTAAGGGCTCTGAGAATTTTCCTGCGTCTCTTTGACGCAGGAACAGAATGACGTATGGAATCATTTTTTCTAATGTTGTCTAAATGGTTGTAGGCTTGCAATGTAAAAAATCCTGGATAACTAATATCCAACTTATTTAAAACATTCAGGCAACCTTTGTATCCATCATTAAATTGCAGTACTGCATCATATGCTCCAAGTTTCATTGTTTTCAGACAAACAAATACCTCTTTTGGTAATCGTTGCCATATTATGCCATTCAGGCATTCATTTGCATTTTGAGTTTTACCGTGGAGACATTTACTCAAGAGTTCTCTTGAGCACAAATCTAAGTATACTGGCTTTACAGCATTCAATACCTCTTTTGGTAGACCAGCATACTTATCTTTAACAGATGTTCCGCATGCCAGTGCTCGCTGAAAGAAGCACCAGCTGTCTTTGCCCAGAGGACACTGCCCATGCATATGTTTTCGTGAACTGGATGCACAGTGGAATAATGCAGCAATAACATTTTGCTGCATTGCGTTTAGGTTACCAGTATTGTTACGTATAGCAAATTCCATAGTAGTTCTGAAGTCTGTCTATAAATGTATCGGTCAGTTTCCCTTTTCCAGACAGACCCTTGGTTTTTGATTTTAATTTTCGCAGGCGGGACCCAACACGCTTTTGAATATGGCCTATACATTCAAATTTTGTGACACTGTTTTCACCGTATGTGTCTTTTACGCTTATGAATCCTTTGGAATCGCCATCACCATAATATTCAGTATACTGAAGCTGGCGTCTGTTTTCAGACCTTGAGAATATACGTGACGCACCAACGATTTCCATTTTTGACGCTGAGCCTTGAAAGTTACACTGGCATACATGATCAGCTTTCAATGACTCGTATTCCAGGTTTTTAGCCATCTTTTCTAGCTTTTTACATGTTAGACAGTATGATGACATGACCTCCAGATCCAATACTTTTCCAGTGTCGATGGAAATTGCTGCAACACATCCGTTTAAAGAAGTATAGCCTCTCCGCTGCCACGTACCGTCCACTGAAACTCCACATTTCACAATTTCTTTCCCAAGATTTTCCTGCTTCTTCACTATGTCAGTTGCAGCCTTTTTCATAGAGTCCTCTGCTACTTCAGAAACAACTTTCAACTGTTTTTTTTTCATGAGAAGTATATGCAGTTTTGGTCAATCTAGGTAAATTCAGAGTTGCACATAATTTATAAGCAGCTGAAAATCCTTTACCTATTTGGCGCATACCATATACTAGTCTCGTATTTACTTCAGGGAAATTTACATGTTTTTTAGAAGAGGCAAAACCCTTCTGAAACTCACACCCTTCACAACTCAAAAGGAAATGAGAACATAATACATATCTAGTTTCTTCTTTAAAAACTAGCTTCTCAGAATAGCACATTGGGCAGCAGAGTTCAGAAAAAACACTGGAAAGAATATCTAAATCAAAAATTCTATTTCCAGACATCGCTCCATTAGTTTTATCCGAGTCTAAAACAGTATCAACTTTAGACTTTATACAACTCGCAGTGCTTTGTACACACTCATCTACATCATCGTTTTTGACATTTTTTGTAAAACGATTTCCGTAAAACTTGCGTTTTCGACTTCTTCCAATACTTTTACCCATTTTTACCAGAGAAAAGTAAAAACTAAATAGATTTAAAAACTTTAAAAAGCCAATAAAAACAACGCGGCAAATCAGCAGATATGTAAACAATCGCTTTTGAAATATAAGTTTGTTGCCAAGTTTAGGAATACAAGAGTGAAAATTATGTTGCCAGATATGTTTCCAAATATTTATAAATCCCTTGATTTTTATTTCCAAGTATTTCCTTTGACGTATAACCCAATTTCAGCGTTAAATCTAAAAAAAGAACGATGTAAACAAACATTTTAGCTTACTTCCGGTTTGCAGAATGACACTTCCGGTTGTAAAATTCTGCGACATGTAATATTTAAATTGCTGTAATTCGGCTTCTAATTAAGATAGAAGCATAATTCAAACGGAATTTGAAAGATAAAAGATTGGGCTTTAATGTTATTGCAAAAAACAAAAAACGATATTTTGACCGAAAATGCCGTTTTAAAGGTGTACGGGTACCTTAAAGAGAATATTTCTCACGTCGAACCAAAATTATGATATTAATATTAACAACCACGTGCTGAATCATAATACATGGTTGCTATGCATATTTCTGATTTTAAAAAGAAAGAGGGAAATAGGCCCGTCTTATAACTTAAATTAAATTTTCATGCCATTATTACTATTACCTTTGATGGCTGAATTCTGTATCAATTTCCGAAACACCGGGCAGGACCAGACTTGGAAGCAAGGTCCTACTGAGTTGAATTCCCACCGATGGGGTTACACCACAGCAGGCAGCCACTCCGCGCCTACCCCCAAACAAGCGGCCCCCACAGCAAACCCACAGAGTAAGCCCCGAACAGCAGGATTCGCAAAGTGACCAACCGCAGAACAGACAGACGATAATGATAAAAATAATAACTTTAAAGAAATTTGGAAGAAAAGTAGGCACTAGTTTGCTCTGGTAGAGGAAACCCTCAAGATGCTGACCTAACAGAGCTATTTTTTTTAAGAACACTCGACGAGGCTGAAGTGCCCAAAAAGAAGACAACAGCGAACCTAGTGAGAGTGTGCAAAAACACAAGAGCCAAAATCAGGAGAAATGACTCCAGACCCCAAAAGGACCCATTCTGTTCGGAATACCCATTCTGCATCAATTTAGACGATTTGAGAATACAATGAAAGAGTACAGAGTAAAATAATCAGTCATCAACAGGCATTAAAAAGAATAATAATTACAAAAATGTTATTGTTCATTTAAAACATTAGTTACAAAAATAATTCTAAAAAAACACTGTAGTTTTTCTAACATTTAAAATAATATTTCTAGGAACGAAATGAATCAATCATGTGTTTCGCAACCTACCCTCTGTCTTGAATTATGTAGAAAGTGCTCCTGCATGCACGTTTTAACTTACCAACCCATGGTATTGTAAATTATACTTGATATTATTCTCCTTCTGCCTATAAGCTCCGCTCGATTAATTGAAACAGCTAAAGAAATATATCGATCCATTTTATATTTGATTAATTTTCAATACACAAAAACTGCATGTTTAATAAGTTGTAACATAATACGTAATGTAAACGGTAGCACTTTTACACCTTCATTGTTTGTCATGAATGTTATAAATAAAAAAAATGAGGGATTGTGCATGTACGGCAGAAAAAATGTTAGAATCCCTCATACGGATTACATGTGTTCTCCACTAAGTAATTTCGGTAAGTTTAAAAAATATTCGAATATATTGCACAAAGTATTTTGCTGAATCATTATATACAAGTAAGCATTGTAAATTTTCCTATAAATCTCTTCAAAAATTTCTTTGAGCGCGAATCAAAAGCATTTTATCAGAAAAACATATTTATTCAAGTTATAATACCGGTAATCCAAGGATTAAAAATTCAGATTCTATCTGGTGAAGAAGTTAATTTTCCTAATATTCTCGCAACCATTATTTTTTTTGTTTGTTTGATAAATATGTTCTCTATGAAAATAAGCACTCTGAAGCAGAACATTTTGAGGAGATAAAAGTGCAGATTATAGTTAATTTACCTTTTTAATGGTAGTTTTCAGAGAGCTGAAACCAATCTAACAAGTATGCATCTTTATTTATTTATTTATTTTTTTTTTGTTATACGATCTCACTAATTAACCTATTTCCTTAAAATAATAACGAAGAAAAAATAATGGAACGTTAAAGAAGGACGCGAATATATATTTTCCCGGGAGAAAATATTATGACGCTCTGACTTTGAGCAATCGACTTCTGAATCGAACGAATAGTTCCACAGTTCTGACGTCATGCGCATCTCAAGGTTTGAAATTTACAGTTGATTTTCTATCAGATTAGTTTTCTATCTTTATCAGAGAAAATTTAACAGTTATCGCAATTATCTACAATTTTCTTTATCTGATCTCTCAATTACGCTTATTCTCCTTGAGTTAATGTAGTTTTTTTTTTTTTTCTTACTTGAATTTGGTTTAACTGTGTCATTAACTACATGCGCTCTACTGCTTAAAAAAATGTAAACATTACCCTCGCTTTCTTGAACTTCGCTACTTGAACCGCTTAAAGTACAGTGAATATGGAGTGTTCTAAAGTTTTAGGATACTCTGTCGGTTTATTAGTAGTAAGTGATACTGTTTCAAAGGGAGAAAAAGAAGACAGGAGTGGAAAAAATATACAAAAAATTTTAAGAGCGGAGAAATTTTTTCGCGTAACATTTCTTTTGAAAGATTGTGTTGCTGATGATAAACATGAAATTGAAAAGATGCTTAAAATATGGGCTGATGAAAAGTGTTTCGATCTGATTCTTACAATTGGAGGTACTGGATTTTCCCCCCGAGATGTTACACCAGAAGCCACTAAAGCCGTTATTGAAAGAGAGGCTCCTCATCTTGCCTCTTATATGATTATTTCGTGTTGTGAAAAAACAAAATTTGCTGTATTGTCTAGAAGTGTGTCAGGAATTCGAGGGCGCACTTTAATTTTAAATTTACCTGGTAGTACAAAAGGTGCTGAAGAAAGTTTAGAAATGATTAGCCCTGTACTTCCTCATGCTTTGGATCAATTAAAAGGTGATGTACAGAAGGTTGTTTTGGACCATATCAAAATACAAGGACATGTTGATGACAGGAATCTGTGCTCCTGAAATTAACCCACACAACTGTAATTATTATATAATTTTTATTTTATTGATTTTATCACTTTATCTTTGCCCACAGAATTGCAAGGTTGGTAAGAAATGTGAATATATTTTATTGAAAAGAAAGTTTAAAATATACTGAACAGTTTAAATGATCATTTAATGACTCAGTCACTCAAATTATGCATGCCTCATTCAGATGAATATTTATTATTTGATTTCTACACTACAATATATATTTGGGTATGTAAATTGTAAGTCTTTCACCTTACTTGACAAATTCACATGATTTATAAATCTTGTCATTAAAAATAAGCAAATTGTAAAAATATCTAATTATTGTAATGGGGTACAAGATGTAAAAATAGTCAATAAAATGCAATATCCAAATAAATTTATACCATTAAAATTTATACAATTAATTTTAAGTATGTTATGTTATATCTGTAATGTATGATGCCTTAACTAATTTTAAACAATCTTTAATTAAATTGTGTCTATTTGTATATAAAAAAGAAATGTTGATTTCATTATATATATATATTCATGTTATCTTTGTACATAATTATTACTTTATGATATTATTGTTATGAAATGAATGAACTAAAATATTTTCTTAAAAGAAGTTTGACAAAAGGAAATGTTTTAAGGTAAGCAAGCCTTATTCTTCAAATTATGTAGTCTCATCTTTTTTCATTCGAATAATTATATCTATCAAGAAAGGTCTAAAATATATTAATTCTATAGCTAATTTTCATGCTGCAAAGTGGCCATCTTAAAATACTTTCTTAGAGCTTGATTTGCTTTTTATATATAATGTAAATACAGTGGTGTAGTAAGGGAGATTTTAGGATCAAATCAATAAAAACTCTCAAACTATATTAATTTATATCTGCAGTAAAGCAGTATTTTTTTTTCTCAATTTGCAACGTTTTTGATATATTTTAAGCTCAACCCACACTCTATCGATTCTTGTGTGGAAATCTCTAGTTGTATGTATAATCCTAAAGTTGTATACATAATCCCTAATTGTTACATAATATACTGATGTACATTATGTAACAATTGCAAGAGTAAAATTTAAACTATCTGTCTTCCTAATATATTGATAATCTTTAATGTTTTATTACTTATACACAGTGCTTTTTTTGTAATAAAATAGGTGGGTGTACTGTGTTTATTCAAATTAAGGTATGTATTTTTAGTACCGTGTTTTCACATGCCATGTCACAGGGGATCAAAAAACCCGCAATTTAAAAAAAAAAATTTTTGTTATATATTAACAATTGATTCGTAAGTTTCTTAAAATTTTGGTTAAGTTAAGCCAAAATAATACTTAAAAATAGGTGAGAATATGCCATATCCCTTTGTATCCCCAGAAAAAAGCCCTGCTTATACACTAGTTAGCTTTCATTTTACACCAAGACACATTGCAGTAGATCAAGATTTTAATCTTGATGTATTGTAATGCTATTTTAGTAGTGAAACTAGAATAAATGTTTATTGAGGGATTCCCTTATAAGGAGGTGATGTATAGTTAACTTTGAACTACCCCTTTTTGGATTAATTTTTAGGCTGATTGGGAGAGTATGATTCTATCTACTCCTCCTTTGTTATGCTATTGTTTTGTTTAGTCAAGTTGTATTTCATCTGTTAACTGAAGTATAAATTTTGATTAATTTGTATTTTTTAAATTTCTATTCTTAACCATATAAGCTCTGTAACATAGATATTTCATATTTATTTCTTATGTAAAAATCTTTTAAAGTGTAAAAGTTTGGTTTCTAAAAAATATATATAAAGGTATGTATTGTAGCTAGTTAAAATCATGAACTTCAGAGAAGGCTTATCTGCTTCTGCACTCATAAAATATAAATTATTAGGCAAAAATAGTTTTTTCTTTCCTCTATAGCAATGCAGGTGAGCATTTTACAGATATAATAAACTCTTCTATGTTTTGTCTATTTTACAATATTATGTGAAAACTGTAATATCATTCTAACATTACATACAAGTCATTTTTTGCTTAAAAATTTTTTACACAGTAAATTCCTGAGCATATAATTTTTTAAAAAATGCTAAAATTAAAACTACTCTTATAAGGTTTATAGTTTCAAAGTCATTTTGGTTTTTGTTATAGAAAATTATAACACTCCTATTTATCAAACAGTACATTTTATGCTTCTTAACTTATACTGCATTCCAAATCATAACTTTTTATAATATAGTTATTATATTAATTGTTTTAACTGGAAGAGTGTTATGATTGAAGAATATAATGAAATAAAAGATATTTAGTAGGTAAACATAAATTTTACTTGATTTAATGTAAAATAAATGTGTTAAGTACCCTATCAAAATATCCAAGAACATGGTATCTATAAGATGTCAAAAATAGTCTTCAACTGTAGGAGCTACAAGGATTATCATAACAATGTTTCCTTGAGAGGTGTGCTTGCCTCAGAGATCTGGAAATTTTAGCATAATTTATGATCGAGTCATTGAGAATCTCTGAACGACCATTGGTGATTTTAAAGTTTGTATTTGAGGATAGATTTTTTAGATTTATGAAAAAGGAGTTTTACACAAAATTTTTGCTTACATTTCATTTTCGTGATAGAATTGTTCATCAAGTTCATTAAGATGCAAATGAATGTGGGGAAAACCCATTTGTTTTTAAGTTTCTAATTAAACCAAATTTATGTTCCCTCTACAAAATTTTAAAAAAAAGTGAGTTATGAGTACTGTATTTCAATAATTCTTTGTTTGTTTGTTTATCTTTCTTTGTTTTTTAGTTTTTAATTTTTTAAAACTGTATATATTTCTATTCATTTAATATCTATTAAATATCAAAGTCAATATACGGACATAAAATACCTAATTTATTTATTTACTGTAATGTTCTGTTTAATTAGATTAAGATATTTCTTTTATATAACTGATGTCCTTTAATTATAATTGTTGTATATTTAGATTCCTAATTCTTGTGACATGCAAGTCACAAAATTTGATGCTAAGCCAAAGAAAAAGGCTTCTAGCCTTTACCCTCAGACATACTTCATAGCTATCATTGTAATTGCTACAATGATTTTGGCTTCTATTTATGAAGACCTCTTCCTTCAAATTGCTTATTTAGTTCTTAGCTATTTCTGTAATGAATTAATAAAGTGTATTTAGCTTTTTATATTTTGTGTATATTTCCTATTTTTAATTTGTGTTCTGAACTGTAAATTTTTGAAGAATCTTTGTTGTCATCATTTAAAAAAACTACCATAAACTTTTCATTCACACCAATTTACGTGTTACAGAGAGGGGGATGTGTTCTCTCAAAATCCATTCAGGGTATTTTACCAATGAGATTTCCATTTGTTTTCATTTTAATCTTAGAGTAGCTAGGAATTTTCTTTATAGTATTCTTGTAATTAATACTGGTAAAATATCATACGGATTTCAGTTACCCTTAAATTATTATAGAACATAGGATAATGGACTTATCTTAAATTCTGAGTAGAATCTTCAAAAAATAATTTTAGCTGAAAAAATTTACACTTTCTCATTAGATATTGTCATATTTTGCAGATGTGTAACTCCTGGTAAATCAAAATTAATTTTTCTATAATATGTTCTATAATTTCTTTTTTTAGCAGTGTTCTAATCATAGTTGACAAAATTTTTTTCAAGTTTATATTGAGAATTGAGTCAAAAACATTTAGAAACATCTTGTATCTAAAAACAAAAAATCTTGCATGCATATAGTATTATTCTCTCAATTATTGTATCTATATCATAATACAGATAACACTGAGAGTATATTGAAATAATATTTATATTATACCAATGATACTATTTTCTTTGATATTTTTAAACCGAGAAGAACAAAAATTATCATCTTGTACAATTTTAGTTTCAGCAGGGACCATTTTTCTAATATTCTTTAGTATTTGAGTGAAAGTTGAAAGTGCTACAGCTTTGTTCTAATCTCAATAAATTAATTTTTCATCCATCAAATTAGCAATTAGGAGATAGTATTTTACTTTATTTCAGAGTTAGCATTTTCATAAATTATTAATCCATACAGCACACTTTTATACCTATCATGAAGAATAAACATAAAACAGCCAAATGGGGGTTTCTCAAACATGTCTTAAAAGCTCAAGATGATGGGAAATTTATTTTAACTATAAAAATGAGAATGAATCCCCCATCTAAATACGTATTAAAGATTTATCTAGGTATTAAAGAATTCTGAATCATGAACGTCTGAAAAAGATTTCATTGGTACTTAAAATAAAGCTATATCAGTGTCATATACATGCTGGCTTTATGCTACACTTGTTTGTATTCTCCTTAATCTATCATGCACATAAAATTTTAAAATCTTCTTTAGAAGAAAACATGAAAGATTTGAGTCATAAGTATAAAGAAAATGGCTATAAATCCAGTGATGGTCATTTGATTGTGCCCCTATAAAAGATCAAGGACACATATATATTGGAGTTAAAAAAAAAAAGCCAGTTTATATTCTCTTGCTCAGTTATATACACCAAAATACAAGAATGTGGATGTAACAAATTATTTCTCTCAATTCAGTCAGGAAAAAGTATGTATTACACTTTATCAACTTCCCATTTAAAGTGAGTTTTTTTCTGTTCAAGCATCATTTATTGTGAATTTTATTAATTTTGAAAACTGTACTACTTTCTCAATTAAATATTGATTTCCTAATTTTCTGTTTTCACGTGTCATTTAATGCATATGAGTATTCTTATAGCTTGCTATTGATGTTACCATGCTGCTTATTGTTGTCATTGCTTGCTAATTTATCTTTACACAAATAACATCTTTTGAGTTACTTTATATTATTAGTTTGCTTTATATTTTTATGAATAGATTTACTTTTTAATTCATTTAGCAATTACTGTCTATCTCTTTTATCTGTAGTATCATTTCTTTCGTCTACCAAATGATATATACTGTCTTAAATCTTATTTCATGCTTAAAAAATAAAATTAGTTATATATATATATATATATACTAATACATTTAACATACATTTAAAAGAGTCATTGCTGTCTTTAATAATTTTTTTTCCTGTTCAGTTTTCTATCATTTCAAAAATCAGTAAATTTCACACTGTTACCTTTTCCTTTCAAGCCATTACAAGGTATTTATTAGTATGTTTTTAAACTGAGTTACATGGTTGTCATTTAGTGTAATTGTTATTTAAAATAAAAAGCAGTTATAATTGTTGATAAATTTTATCAAATGTATAGCTAATTCCAATTCACAACGTTCAATTACATACACAGCTATATATTTAATCTGCTCTGTTATCTGTTGTATTATAAATAAAATTATGATTTGGTTCATAGGTCTTGCTATTCCCACATATTTTTTGGTTAGGGAATGCTGTGCAGTTTACCCCCAATTCTGAAGAGGGTAAAAAAAAAAAAAATGAAAACTTTATGTGAAGTACATTCGAAATGAGCAACATTTTGGAAAATGTATAGAATTAATAATGTTCTCAAACATGTGAAGTATCTTTTATATTTTAATGTATAGAAATGGGAAAAAATTATTTTATGATGAAAATCTTGTAAAAAATTATAATGTAAGAGCATAAAATTTTATGTACTTAGGCAAAATGCATTAGGCATTGCAAAGAGGTGGAGTATTGAGCAAAAATATACAATTCCAGCATACAGGTTAAATTACTTAGGCTTTAGTACATTATAAAACATTATAGGTTAGGTTTGTGTTTGAAGCAAGCACCAATTCTATCACTGTGTCTATTTGGTAATATAAAATTTATTGTTGTAGACAAAAGACTTTTATTTATTTCGTGTCAGCAAAAATTCTCTGGACCTGTGTATACAGTTTTGTGAAACTCTTTCTTAATGGATTCTAAGCATCTTCTTTCCCAGATTAATGACAGCTTTATTTTGAATTTGGTGACATTACCAGTGGTGGACCTAGCGAGGGGAGGGGGACGATCAGCCCCGGGTCCCGTTTCCTAAGGGGGCCACACGACAGGGACCTTTTTTTAACTGAATGATAACTTTATTGCAAAAAATTACATACATTTATTTATTTTTTTAATCAGATGAGAACGTTATTGTTTTTATAAAACATTACATTTGTGCATATACATAAAGTGAAATGTCATCTACCTAATCGGCCTGCGAATCCTCTTTTTTCTCTTTCGAACCGTGGATAAGTGAGATCTTGGCTCGCGTAAATGAGCGATGGTATAGATAGGTCAACCGCGTGAGACGAGGGATTACTATAGTTTTGAGGGGATCGGCAAGGTAGTGGGGGAAGCATGCTATATACTTCTGTCCACTCTATCATCTTCTCTCTCTCTCTCTCTCTCTCTCTCTCAGGTACTCCAAGTAGGACACCTAAGTGTTTGGCCTATAGATATTTAATATATTAAAAGTGATATTATAGTGTACTTATTTTCAGAAATACTGTCATGAAGCGTAAACAGCCTAGTGGAGCTCAAAAGAGGAAACTGAAAAAATCAGATGAAAAAAGAACAGAGCTGATTTAAGGATCAATTTTAAAATTCATCCAACAGCAACAACCTTCCACTTTCAAAAGCAAAGAAGAGCCCACTAGTTCTGGAGTTTGTTTGGAGGAATTAGAATCTGTTGTGGAATCAGTGCCGCCTCAAATACAGGAAGAAAGTTTCGAGATATGTCAGCAAAACTTAGGGGACACTCTTCCTCTTCGAGTTAGTGCCAATGAATATGTAGGCCTAGGCGAAGACGGACCATTACCTCAAGACGAAGGTGAAGCAGCAGTGCATGTTATTGAAATATCAGACGAAATAAGTAAAGTTCATCTTTTTTGTGATGTAGGTATTTTGTGTGACTGGGCAACACCCCTATCGGATGGTATGAAAACCGATTTTTTAAAACGAGGCAGTGAGTGATTCCAAAAAAAAAAGACGGCCCTTTTGATTCATCACAGAGATCAGGAGAGAAACTAAAGGGTATAATTTGTCACCTAAGCTCAACATAGTTTTACAAACATTTTTCCTTTGGTGAAAAAGTGCTGAGAAAATGGATGGTATATTCTTTAAAAAAAAAAAAAGTCTATTTTGTTTCTGTTGTAAGCTATTTTCCTCTAATACAGAAGAGGCAAGTACATCCGAATTCTTAACAGGATTTCAATCTTGGTGGAAATTCAATCCAAAAGTAGCCTCAACATGAAAATTCTGACAAGCATTTGGAGAACTTGGAAAAATGGAAATCTTTAAGTGTCAGACCAAGTCTATTGATTCCATGCAACAGGTTGAAGTAGAAAAGGAGACGATTAAATGGAGCGATATTTTATGTCGTTTGTTAGATATCAACTCGCAGATGGGAAATTTTGACTGCCGTTGTGGGATTAGCGGTTAAAAGGCTGTCTGATACAAGCAAGTAACTGTGAAACCAGTAATGAACAATTTTGGAAAATTGATCGATGCAGTGGAGAAGCTGTGCGACGAGTTCGAAAACCTAGATACAAGAGGATCAGCTCAGATTATAATGGCAAATGTTTGCGATTTTATGTTTTTAGCATTTCTACGCTTATGATCAGACATTTTGGAGGTAATCAACCACACTCAACGCTACATGCAAATTGAGGGGATTTCCCTGGACAAGGCTTTAAATAAACTAAGAAAATTAGGATTTTTTTTAAAGAAAGTGGAGAACCTTTGGTTAGGGATGCTCTGGACTTCGCTTCCCAGAAATGGGAATCGATATTGAAAAGAGAGGCAGAAAAGATCAAAAATATGATGCCGGATAAAAAAGCTAAAGATGAAGGTTTATCTTTACAAGAAAAACTAAGGAGGTCCAAGTTCCATTGTGTAGATAGGTTGTATTTGGAACTCCAAACGCGAACAAAATCCATGGAGAACATTCGTAACAAATTTGAAGTCTTGCAGTCGGTTAATTTGATCAAAGCTCCAGATGAAAAATTGCCAAAATTTATATCTATTCTCTGGGCTATTCTTTAAGTCGTCAATACCACATGGTACATTAGTAGTCAAGGAGCAATACAAATTTACAGATCTCATTGTAAAGCTAATTCATAAAACAAAACCACAAAAAGGAAATTTTATGTTTTAGCTATAAAAATTGAACTGAATTACTAAAGTGCATAAAGCAGACTTTTGCAATTTTATGAATTTCAGTTGGGGGCCCTAAATAATTGCTAGTACAGGCACCTCCAGCATACCCAGCTGCTATGACCATAGGTTTCGCCCTTATTGTGATCCCATGGTCAAATAGCGAGTATGTTGGAAGCAACACAGTAACATAAACGGAAATTCTTGAAATATTTGTGACAACGATTTCCAAATCAGAGAAGCTAACTACTGAAAGATTTTTTTTTTTTTGTGTGTGTGTGCGTATGGGCTTACAGACGCTGTCAGTAAAACTGCGTGGTGAGTGTCTAGCGATTAGTTTAACTGTGTTTTCCCCCTTATCTTCAATGACTACTACTACAGTGGAGCTTATGGTGTTTTTTTTCAATTTTGTTTGTTTTACATGAGCCGTCTTTTAATTTGATTTCCTACTCCCTTGAAACACAGCAGTTCAGCAATGGCAGTTTGCTGAGACCTATAGTCATTTCATTTTGAATACAGTGTTGTTATCTTCTGTGAAAACTAGAAATGACTAAATTTATATCGCTTTGCTCATCTAATGTCTATAGAGTTACATAGATGAAATAAAAGAATATTTGGGCGCGCTAGCCCAGTTGACAAGAGCAGCGGGCCAGTGATCTGAACGTCCCTGGTTCGATGCTCGTTGCTGCAAATCGACCGCCGTGTTCACTAATGGTGGCCGTGGCACGTAAAATAGGGCGTGGCTACAATGTCCTCCAAGTTCTTAAATTTACCTCTGGATGTGCGGGGTCAAGTGTTCCGGTTTCGTCACTTGACTCGGTTCAAAATTACGGGACCGGTCATTTAGCCAAGTCTGACTCCGACCCTTGTGGTGCTAATTAAAAACAGGAGCCGCCCCTTCATCGCCCATAGCCTTCGGCACTTGATCTGATGTTACTGTCGGACAAGGGGCATAAGCTACAACAACAACAACAGAGAAATATTTTCTTGAGCTAAACAAGATGAAACGCAGGCTGCATTAGGGATTCTCTCGTCTCTTAAAATATACTTAAACATTTTTTGACCGTGTAAAACCTTAATTTTCAACATTAAAATCAAGAAAGTATCTTAATTTTTCATCATTGGAACCACGCTTCTAACTATGATTAAGCTCGTGTTTCACTTCGGGTATTTCCTGCGGTGATGAATCAAGGACTTTTAATAAAGTGATATCAGCTGCAGGATTTAAAGTAATCTTTTAATTTAAATTAGCCACGGCAGCAAAGTATGAACAGTGTGTCATCCCTCTGGTTTCGTTTCGTTCCCATTACGATGTGGGGAGGGGTATGGTACGGAGCAAGGGTTTGATGATAAGTGATTCCCATGTGTTTGTCGTTAGTTGGACGAGATCAACTTGTTTTAAAAGCCGGTTGTAATTCGGAAGCATGATGCAACTGAAATTTAATAATTTGTAAGCATTTTTCGGAGAGGAAAAGCTATCATAGTAATTCATCCTAGGGTTTGGGGTAAAAATCAATTATTTCCGGAGGAATTTCGTTTTAACGACTAATGTTTACATATTTTAGTTATGATTGACTGATATAGCTCTAATATTTAAGATGTTCAGTTATACCTTGATTGTATTTGTTAAAGTAAGATATATATATATATATATATATATATATATATATATATATTCAATGCGGAGACACTTTGTCATGAGGCATTTGCCTTTTGTTATTCATCGCGATTTGCTGGGTACTTTATTATGGGAGCACCATTAGGTGAGACAGCATTGCTTTGTATGACGGGGAAGACACGGAAACGACCAAACCTTATTCGAGATTTGAAACCAAGTCAAGTTATATTGTTATATATTAAAGCTAATTATAGAGATAATAAATAAATATGATTCTACTCGAAGATATTACATTATTCTGAAAAATATACAAAAAAATTACCTTAACATAGCTACTTCAGATTTATAAAAGATTTACTTTAAAATATTTTTACAATGCCTAATTTTTATTCGGAAATTGAGAACAAATTGTGTATGTCCCGAATTAATGTCATCTACTGTCTTTGATATTCAGCCGAAGCTACTTACTATTTGCCATAAACTCTGAAGTATGATCCCAATATTAAACGCCAAATTTACACCGTTATCCATTCTTCAATTATCACTTGAAAAGCTCTAGTTCATTTTGACGGAGGTCGTTAGCACTCGGTAACGGAATGATAATGACAGGAAAACTGACTTTTTGGGATAATGGGCAACGATTTGCAGAAATGCCAGAAATAAATTTCCGTGGAACAGGGGTGATCGTTAACATGTGGTTTTGCGAGAAAGGATTAATGGAAGGAATTTTTCAAGCAGGGTTGTATAACGGCTCTTTTCTAAATATGGTGAAGAGATAATGCGTTGTCAATCATGTAAGAAACAAGATTTCAATGATATTTAATCTTTTCCTTACGGGGTGAGATAGCATGTATCCCAAGGACACGTGTCCAAGAATGAATATATATATATATATATATATTAAATAGTGGAACTTTGATTTATCGAGCCTCAAGGGGAACGAGAAAACTTCGAATTATCGAGGATTTCGATATACCGAGGTTTGATTTATAGTGTTAGGCAGGTTCAAGGGGAATGGAAGGAATTCGATTATATCGAGGTTCTACTGTATATATATATCGACAGTGCTAGATTTCTAGAAATAGAGGTGCCGGAACGGTAACCTTCCGGTGCGTGTGTGTGTGGGGGGGGGGGGGGGAAATTCAAATTATTGATAAAGAGAGGTACCGGAACGCCGTTTCTGCGCGTTCCGCCTCAAATCTAGCCCTGTATATATATATATATATATATATATATATATATATATATATATATATATATATATATATATATCCGTAATAATCCAAAGATAGATTCCCACAATTATAAGAGTCTTGAGTCGAATAAACCAGATAATAAAAATGGTAACAAATCCAATGATATGTCTATTATTGGGTACGATAATTCCATTCGCAAGTGTTTTTCGTGTAATGTATATGACCATATTGTGAGAAATTGCCCTTTGACTTGTAAGAACTGCGGCATAAAAGGCCATTCAAAAAATATTGTACTGTGAAAGACGAAAATAATACGAATCATTTGAATGTAAGCGACGCCGTATCTTCAACGCCAAACCGATATCTCAAAGACGCGCAAATTAATAAACAGCGTGTCAGCGCTTTGTTAGACACAGGAAGTAGCACCTGCCTTTTGAAGACTCTGTAGCGAAAAATTTACGACTAAACATTTCGCCGTGTGAAAAACATTTGTTTGGTTTCGGAAATCAACTGACGCCAGTAGTGAAATGTGTAGGAGGTGTGATGGTTGATATTCAGATTGATGACGTAATCGCGAAGGATGTTTCTGTTCTAATCGTACCAGATCAAACGCAACCGGTTGATTTATTGGTAGGGAGAACATTTTTGGATTTGCCTTACATTGTTTATGCAGCCGTAGGCAAAAGTTTGTACGTTGGGTATAGTAGATATTCCCCTTTTATTGAAATGAATTCTGGTGAAACTGAATCAAGCGTGAAACTAAAATCGGTCGAAGATACGCAAGTTGTGAATAACAGTATAAACTTTGTAAAAGCTAAAACGCAAGAAATAAATAACGGATTAATAATTATTAAGGTAAAGAAGATAACTTAGATGCATTGTTAGAAGTTAATGAGGGAAAATCGATTATTCCAGTTATAAATAATGGGGATCAGAATATAATTATCAAAGGAAATAGAAACATCGGTAAAGCTGAAGTAATAGGTAAAAGCACTTTGGAAACGGAAATAAATTATTTAAATAACATGGATTCAAAAATCAGTAACTCTAAAATTTCAAGGAACGAAAATTTCAAAGAAGTTGTTTACAAGACAGAGATACGAAATCTGCGAGTGTGCATGCGCATTCTGTGAGTGAGAATTTCTGTAACAAAAATGTACATTTAAATGCGAATACAAGTATAGAAGAGAAGAATTTGAACAATTCTAATGCCCACAAAGACGGTGAAAATGTCAGTGATATCGTTGATGATGTATGTACTCGAGATTCTTCATTAGAAAGGGATGCCCCAATGACCGAGAGAACTCTAACACTTGACGTGAAAAATGCGTGTTTAGATTCTTTGAGTGACCAAGATGGTACACCGGGTGAACCTTTGCCGGATGTCAGTTCATGTATCGACAAAGAAAGTGTTTCAGAAAATTTTATTTTCATTGCCGACGTGCAGGACTGCTTAAAAAGCGCAACCAAGGATAAAGAAACTAATAAGACTATAGAGTTATCATCTATAATTATATTATAGATGATAAACATTCTCCGGTGGATGTTAACTTTGAGACGCTAAGGTATGTTTATGCTAAGATAATGCATACTGACCATAGGAGTTTACGAGCTGAAGATATTAAACAGGATGCAGTTTATAAGATCAAAATCTGCACTGGATTTAACCAAGATTTGATTGTGGCAAGTGACAACTTCTCTAGATTCACCAGGCTTAATCCCGTAAAGAATACTTCCACCCAGCACGTCTGAAAAGCTCTTAGGAACCTTGCCGATGAATTTGGACTGCCAAGCGAATCAGCGGTGACAGAAGATCTTGCCGCACCTATCACCAATTTGAACAGTATTGTCGACCAAATGGAGATCTTCGCTTAACCTAGAAGATGAATCCGAAGACGAGGAGACTTCTGGTCCACCTGAATAGAATTCAGGTAACCTTCACGTTAGAACAAACGAAGGAATAAGGTAATATAAATTACTTTCTTTTAATTTGATCATGGACTCATGTTGAACTATAAAGAACTATTTAACTGCATTTATGAAAAAAAAAATATCAGGATTCATAAAATTTGAAAATAGAACAGTAACTTGAATATTCTTTTAGAAAGATATGTAAATATATTTTAAAATGCTATTCGTATACTTAAATTGTTTATTATGTTGTGTTTTAAAGAAAATATGTTAAGTTGTCATACATTTTTGAATAATTGTGTACTAAATTTCTGCTTATCGTAAAAAAGGTGTTTTAAGTTAGAATTAATGTTTTCAAGCTAAAAGTGTGTTTTTTAAAAATTGTTTAAATAAGTACATTTAGTATATTTACATTGATTTACAATTGTGGAGAATTGAAATATCAGGATGCCCGAATGTTAAAGCTGTTTGCTCGCCAAGAGATGGCGCTGTGAGCGCTTGGAATGTGTAAAAGACATTAGATGTAGAAGTGAAATGAAAGAGAGCGGTCATGCTCTAACGCTACCTAACAAAGTGTTTATTTTATTATTAATAGCCTCCTTTTTGAATTCGCACGTACACGCGAAAACGGACGGACACGCACGTTCATACGACAGTAGACATTTCTGACCAAAAGTATAGAGGGAAGACAACAAATTGAAGCAATGTTTGGCAAACAAACCCTTTCTTAATATTTATAATCAGAAAAGTGAAACTATTACATACTGACGCTTCTATCCATGGTTTTGGATGCATTCTTCTTCAGGAGTCCACTGATGGGAACTGTTTTCACCCTGTATATTTTTTGAGCAAATGTACATCCGACGCTGAGAAAAATTTACTCAAGTTATGAACTCGAGATGTTATCCGTCATTCATGCATTAAAAATATTTAGAGTGTATCTACTTGACCAAAAATTTACTATAGTAACAGACTGTAACGCCTTCAAACTTACTATGAGCAAGCGTGATCTCAGTACTAAAATTGCTCGATGGGCACTATTATTAGAAGACTATAATTACACAATTCAACATCGAACTGGAGCGAAGATGGCTCATGTTGATGCGCTAAGCCGCTATCCGACGATGCTCATTACCGCCGATTCTTTGACTTTCGAAATACAAAATGCTCAGTCACACGACGCTAACATCCAAGCAATTAAAGAAATTCTTAAGACTAAACATTATAACGATTATTTTATCAAAGCAAATGTTCTCTACAAGTTAAACGGTTACGAAGTTCTTGTCGTTCCAGACTTAGTGCAAGATGGCATTATCAGAGACGCACACGAGAATGGAGCTTCTAATAAAATAGAAGAACAACTAAAACAACAGTTTTACATACCTAATTTAAAAGAGAAAATTGCCAGGTGTATTGCTAACTGTGTTCCATGCATCTTGACGAACCGCACGTGTGGTAGGTAAACAAGAAGGACTCCTACACCCTTTACCAAAAGAAGACACCCCACTCCACACATATCATATCGATCACTTAGGTCCTCTCGCTACTACTTCTAAACGATATAAATATATATTGCCGTTAACGATAGTTTCACTAAGTTTATGTAGCTTTATCCAACGAAAATAACCGACGCTGCAGAAGTACTCTCTAAATTAAAAATTCAAAAACAAGTGTTTGGAATTTCCGTCCGTATTATTTTGGATCGAGGATCTGCTTTTTTGTCTAATGCCTTTAAAGACTTTTGCGACCAGGAGAACATCCAGCATCTGACTATAACCACTGGTCTTCCTCGCGCAAATGGACAGGTTGAACGTCTCAATTCTATTATCATTTCTGTTTTATCCAAATTGTCCATCCAAGATCCTACGAAGTGGTATACACATGTGGCTGACGTCCAGCAAATTATCAATTCAACTTTCCAACGCAGCATTAAGACGACCCCCTTTGAACTGCTTTTCGGTACAAAAATGCGTGTCCCCAACAATCTCCAAATCACAGAGCTCTTGAACGCCGAAATACAAAATGAGTTTGTAAATTCACGCGACGATCTCCGCAAAGACGCGAAACAACAGATTTTGAGAGTCCAAGACGAAAACCGTTTAACCTACAATCTACGACGAAAGATACCTCCGGAGTTCCAGCTGCACGATCTTGTCGCCATTAAGCCCAACGACAACTATGATGTTGAAAAATGTGAACCCATGCATACCAGTACATGCATCGAATTCATGAAACCATGGACTCATAACTTTACATAACCCGTTTGGACTAAACATACTTTAATTTTTGAACTATGTTTTCATATTATTATTATTTTCTTTTTTGAGGAATACTTCATTAGCCTGGATTGTTTTGCTGTTTAGATGTTACTACAATTTGTGTTATATTTTTCATTTTGTTTTCCAGTTCATTTTGCTAGTATTATAACTTATATGTATTTTATAACTTATATACTATTTTTCATTTCGTCATAATAAATTGTCACCTGTATCAGTTTGTGCCCCTACCAGCATCTGGGGGCAGATGCTCGTTGTCGGATGGCCGATGTGAGATGTCATCCATAATGCCCCATGCATGCCACTCTCATGTGGAGTGCGCCCTTGTAAGCTCCGGTGAGCGCCACCTAGCAGGCGCCGCGAAGAACAGAGGAGAGACGATGCTATGCTTTCGACGAGCGTGCACGTGTGTGCCGCGCTGCTAGTTTCCCCTCTTTTTGACGTTAGTTCCTGTAGTGTAATGTTTGTGAAGGAGCGCTTGTTAAAGCGAAAATGTTGTACCCCGTGATTCCTCACCCCTCTACCAATCAAAGGATTGGCTGCGGGGGCGTTGAACCCAAGAGGGTGCTTGGGATCGCGGGGAGTCAGTCAGTAAGAAACAGAAGGAGAGCGTCTCTGGTAAGGATCAGAGGTCTGGCGAGGTAAATGTAGACTCGTCTCACCTCTGGTTAGTAATTATTCGTTAATTAGAATTGGGACAGAGAGAGAGAATCTCTGAGAGCAGTTTTAAGGAGGCCTGGCTAGATTAAGCAGGCTTGTCTCGCCTCCAGTGAAATAATTAGTTCTGTAAGCAGAACAGAGTTAATCTGTAACTAGATTAGAGTAGTAGTACAGTCGAGGTCTGGCAAGATATTGTAGGCTTGCCCACCTCGTGGTCAGTCTTCTGTAATTTTTATGTTAAGTGTGAAACTCTTTAAATGTTCAACTGTAAATAAATTTATGTTCGTATTGTACAGTGATGACTCGTTATTGCACTACCTCATGTATCCCTATGCCATAGAAAAGAACCTAAGTGAACCTCGGTGAAAGAAAGAGGGTTCACGACATTGACGCAGCCGGTAGGATGGCATTTAAGGGACGAGGTTAGTGTTTATCCTAGGGCTTCATGCTAGAGTAGTTAGTTTAGAACTTAGTGATTGTATGGTATATAGAGTGCTCTACCTGAATATAAAGTGTGGTTTATCAGAAAGAAGTGGTCTACGTAATGAAGTGAATAGTGAGTTACCTTTGGATGATCAGGAAGAAGGTAAGAAGATTTAAATTTTTATAAGTTAACGAACGCTCGAAGTTGAGAAAATGTTTAAGGGTCTTAGAAAAGAAGACTTCAAACTTCTGTGTCAGGAGATTGGAGCTGAAACTGTTCCCAATGCGAGGATTGTAGACTTTAAATATAGTGTTATGGGAAGTGATAAATTTAAGAGAGATCCCGATTTCGTAAAGGGACTGGTAGAGGATATTTTAGAACAGAGAAAAGATTTGGCAGAAAAAGTAAAATTTGAAAAGAAGAGACGACATCAGCTAGAGCTTTCTCAAATTATGGCTGGAAGAAGAAATTCAGACAAAAGTTGGCCGAAATTTCGTGTGTTTTACCTGAACGGGACATGAAAGAGACTGAAAAAATGAGCTTATGAGAAGCCACAATGGAAGAATTCACCCTTACAAACGAACCACTCCCCTCTACGAATGCAGAGAACACGTGTGAAGTTTTGCCTAGCGCGAAGTTCAGTGATCTTCCAGAATAACCCCTCGCCGAAATTTGTAGTGGAAGCGAGAAATGTGTAGTGGTATCGGGGCTTCTCCGAAATGTAACACCAAGAGAACCGTGCAGGACGGAGTGTCCGAATTTACGAGCGAGGGAGAAATATTTCCAGTGCAACCCCGCAACGGACCCCCATTGAGAGTGAAAAAGATAAAATGGGATGGAAGGAGTTCGGTCATAATCGAAGTGAGGCAGAGATAAGTAGTTTGTGGTTGTTTGACAAAATAAAAGATGTCTCCTTGGGTGAAGTTGACTGCAACTATGTTTCGAATGAGGGAGATGAGAGTTCGTTGACATTAGCTGCGGACAAACTAAGTGTAAGGGGAGAAAATGAAATTTCTCTTCAGCCTAAGACTAGAGGGGCTGACAAGAGATCGGGACTAAACTCTTTTGAGAGTGGCAATGTTTCACCGATATTCAGAAGAAAAGTGCTCGTGTCGGAAATCTGTACAATGTTATGTGGTGAGTCCTCGAGATGCATTTTACCTGAACAGAATGTGGTGGAACAAGAGAGTAATGATCACAAAAATGTGTTAGTGATTCGATAGACTTCCGCCGATTTCGCAGATCCAATTATGTTGTGTAAAGGTGAAATATAGATCAGTGTGATTATGTGTGCACGTCAAGTATTATTTATGACGGGCAGTGCGATTGTCAAAGGTTCTGATTAGCCTTTGTTGTGGCCCTAAGTGTCATCGAGCGACGAAATGTTATTTTTTTAGTGTATTTTTGTGTGTATTTGTGATCACGTTGAGTGATGTGTTCATCTCATCGATTCTTGCTGCAAAACTTTAATGAAGTGCGTCGACTCAAACTTTAGTGCATAGTAACTAACTGTGGTGTTTCAAGACATTCTAACGGGTGAGTGAAACTGTCTTCTACTGTGCAAACTTTTAATTTCGTGGTGTTTATGTGATCCTGAGAACAGTGTTTTACATGATCCTGATGAACTAAAAATGTGTGTGGTGTCTTCTATACATCTGTTGAATTTCCCATAGTGTTACGTTATTTTTTTAAGTGTTTTACATGATCCTGATGAACCAAAATTTGTGTGGTGTCTTCTATACATCTGTTTAATTCCCCTAGTAGTACGTTATTTTTTTAAGTGTTTTACATGATCCTGAAGTGAATTTTGTGTGGTGTCATCTTTACATCTGTTGGATTCCCTTAGTAGTATGTTATTATTATTATTATTATTATTATTAGTTTCTGAGTAAGTGTTGATTTAATATTTTTCATGCTTATGAGTAGTATTTGTTTAGGTATTGTTATATAACTGTGTAAGTGACATGTTATTAATTTAAATTTGTGAGTAGAGGTTAAGTCAGTAATTTTTCATATTAATAATTGGTAATTGATGTATAATTGTTTAATTGGTATTTTATTAATTTGAATTATGAGTTACGTGTATTGATATGTAGATACTTGTGTTTGAGTATGTCAAGTTAAGTTGGCATTTAGGTCAAACATTACTGATTTTCAGATTAGTGTTTGTTGTTTTCAACCCCCAACACTTATCTTGCGTGGGGGTTGTAGTGAAATGTTTGTGAAGGAGCGCTTGTTCACTAGATTAGAGTAGTAGTACAGCCGAGGTCTGGTAAGATATTGTAGGCTTGCCCACCTCGTGTTCAGTCTTCTGTAATTTTTATGTTAAGTGTGAAACTGTTTAAATGTTCAACTGTAAATAAATTTATGTTCGTCTTGTACAGTGACGACTCGTTATTGCACTACCTCATTTGTCCCTATGCCATAGAAAAGAACCTAAGTGAACCTCGGTGAAAGAAAGAGGGTTCACGACAGTTCCCCCCGTAAATAATGCCCCTCTTTAAATAAATGTTACTTATGTTAACATTGTTTGTGATTATTCTCCCCCAATCTCCCATATATATATATATATATATATATATATATATATATATATATATATATATATAGCTGAGTGGTTCAAAATAAAGACGAAAATTCTCTAAAATGTAGAAATGCAAGACGAAATAGAAGCCAAGTAAATTAAAATTTTTGATCTGAATACATTTTCTAAACTTACATTTTATAAAAAGTAGTTTTTAAAGTAAAGTAAAATTTTATATAAAAGTAGTTAAAAAAATATCAAAAACATCGAAAGTGAATAAATGATTATAAAACCAAGTGCGGAATTTGAGAACAAACTTAATTAAAATTACTGCATAAGACAGAAGTTGTATATAGCGAAGACAGAAAGATTTATTTCTATTAAATATGAACCAGAAAATGAAAACTACGCAGAAAGTATTGTGAAATTTGATAGTCATGATATAAAGGGGCATTATTCACCCATTACATCCTCCAGCGTAAGCGTTACTTACGTCGAGCATTTCTACCAATCGGAGAACTCAAAACGATAAGCCATTTTGTTGTTGAGCTCTATGATAGCTTAAAAATATTTCGATACGGGTAACGTTGACGCTGACGTATCTAATGTGAAAAGTCCTTTAGTAAAGTTAATAAATTTAAGACTAAAGTACTACTTTAGTAAAGTTAATAAATTTAAATTTATTAAAGACCGGTAATCAACCTTTTAAAATGTTAAGAGACTGTTAGTCAGGCATTTCACTGTTTTATTACCATTCATTTTATGCAAATGTGTAAATCAAGTTTCTAAAATGGCTTGTGGTGGCCCTGTGGTACAGCGCACTGGTTTTCGGTTTTGAGGGTGCTCGGAAAATTTGTCCAAGCATTGCCGAGTTCGATTGAAAGTTTAAAAAAAAAGTTGAACTGCGTAATAGAGAAAAAATTTTACACCTCGGGGCATTTTTCATTAAAAAAATGTAAATATTTTAAATTTTAAATTATTTGGGGGAAATATCTGGAATAGTGTGTTTTAAACGCTCCTAAATTCATTTTTGACTAAATTTATAAAATGAATCCTGTTGCAGGACGCAAGAAATGAACTTTTAATTAATCTTGCAGACTATGATCACGCAGACCCCACTAACAAGAAAAGGCCTCGTGCCATCCTGAGTCTTTCGTCTTAAAATTCTTTGTCCTCGTCATTTAAATAAAATATAAAAAATTTAGAAAACTATACTTGGCTTTGCCAAGGCTAAAAACTATTAAAAATTTTCATAAAATAAAATAAAAATTTAATTTGAAATCCTTAAACTTCCTTCTAGCACTTATTATTTGTCTCTGAATAAATCCTTTTGGATTTGCTCGATTTCCTAGTTTTAGAACTCACGGATTCTGAACCTTATCTCTCTATCCAAATTCTTTTCTTCCTCCTCTCTCTACCTGGCAACTAAAAACCAGCTTTCAGACAGCTATTGACTCCCCCTCCATCAGAGAAGCATCACGAAGATCCTGGAGACGTCCATTGAGAACTCTTCATTTCACCCTCCAAAGCTGTGACCATAAAACTCTTTGCTTCACTTTTGTGTTGCAATTTAAGCTTCCGAAGATATTAAAAAATGAACATTCCTTTTGTCATTTCTGTGGAACTTTCGCTCTCCGTTGTCAACCTCATGCAATATATGTGTTAGAAGGCGATGGCCTAGGTAACAAAGTTAATCACATGTTCCTATGGTCCTATGGCGCAGAAAAAATCAGGCTATCTGAAAATACCATTCTTATTGGATTATCGGCATTTATGTAGCTGTAAACATTAGACACGCTTTCTCCATAGGTTAATACTGAGGTGAACGAATCCAATAGGGTTAGTACATAGCAGCCTTAAGCAGTAAGTCCCGATCTATTTAGCCCTCGTGTAGCAAAAAACGACCGTAGAGATTCTCAACCAACCACCAACAACTGTTCGACGTCAAACGTAGTGTTCTTGCCTTAAAAAAAAAAACAAAAATAAAACAAACAAGAGTATTTAATCGCGTTTATTTGCTGGTCTCTAAAGATGCACAACAGTTTGAGAGTACCAAGATACATTTTTGATTGCTTTGTAGCGTTTTTCTTTTAAAGTTTTGCAAGCATTATAACTGTATCGAAATACCAATTTTGAATATCATATTTAACGGGACAATAATGGAATTTTTCTTTACTAGTCAGTGTTAGACAATAATGGAATTTTCTTTACTAATCAATAAAAAAGTAATGGCTTAAATAATCAATTTTACGATTATAAAGCTTTACTTATTTATCCCTTCTGACAATTATGCGTTTTTTAAAACTGATTTATCAAATATTTTAAAAAATATTTAAAATGGTTACTTTAATATGTGGTGAAAATATTGCAAAAGAAGAAAATGCAATATATATATATATATATATATATATATATATATATATATATATATCGATAGATAGATATTGGAATATATCTGTACTTTAGTTTATTACCAATTTACCTTGAATCTGAAAATTTTCAAATGCTAAGTACCACAATAAAATGAATAATTTTTTGTTTTGTTCCGCCCTGCCTTTTCTTTTCAAGTGAGTTTAAACTCTAGCCTATGAAATTAAAGATCTTTATTAATCCTTCCGGTTCGTTTATTTCTAGGGAAAAACGCTGCCAAAACATCATTAAAAACGTTTACCCGAATCACCAAAAAAGATTAGCTTTGTTATTTCTGGAAATATCTTCAAAGAAAGTTCTTTTAGTTTCTCAGTTATGGAAACGTAATTAAGATTTTGAGGGTGACATGAAAATCCCACAAGAAAAAGAAATTGGAAATTTTTGGTTAACGAATTTCTGAATGCATCAGCAAAAATAATTATTTGAAGTTTTAGTGAATTTATAGATGTAGAGAGTATGATTGCCTTTGATATTTTTTATTCAGATGAATTTTATGTCAAAATATGAGGTTTTAAATGAGATTTTTCGGTATTTTCAAAGGTGAAAGCTTCTTATTATTTAATCCGAAAGTGAATAATATTATTTTTTTTCTTTCGTTAACCGGTAATTTTAATCGATCAAATGCGTAATGCTGTACAAGGAAATGTAATATAAACTGATTTTATTTTTCCTTTTTGGCCCATTATTAAGTTTTTATAAAAGAAATGTGATAATTAAACAGAATTAGAGCTCTTTCTTTTTGGACTTACTGAAAAAATATCAGTATTTCTTAAATTACATAGAAGCAAATGCACATTGAAAATGAAATGTTTTACTTTAATGTTAGTTCCGGAAATATCATATTTAAATAATTGATAAATGAAATGTTGCGTTAAAATAAGCCCCAGAGTAAAGCATATTTGATATGTTTGAAAGAATTAAAAGTGCTTTTGTCGAAGATAAGGAGCTCTGTTAATCTATTCAATGTGATGCTGGGTCATACTAAGCATGTTTCTCTTCCAAATAATAGATCCCTTTCCTTCATAGTATTAGAACTGTAATAGTTATTCTTCCCTCCAGTGAATAGTTTGACGGAGATCGGCTAGTAAACTGAATTTAGGGTCATCAATGGTAAGAACATTACTCCCATGATTCAGTGTTTAGTTTTTTTTAATGATCCTAGCTTAAGAGTTTAAACGAGCCCCCTTGTTCGTAAGGTTTAGCAACACCCAAGACGGTGGTTGTATGGTAAGGAGAACATTTGTCCTGAGAAACGACACAATTCCCTTTGAAATACTTGTACCTGAGGTTTCAGCAAGCTACGCGGGGAGCTAAATTGCAGACATCATCGTAGTCTTGCAAATAATTCTAGACGCCGGTCTTGCTGAGCTGATGTAACTTATTAGCGATCTTTTGCTTTTTGACGAGTAACCTCTCCTTTGTCTGAGAACTGTCTCCAAATTTGGATTTAGGGCATTTAAGTAATTTCTTGATCTCAGTCTGTGACTGTCCTATTTCGAGAAATTTAATCTTTTACCTTGATACACTGACAACTGTGACGTCTATGTGCTATATTAAGTTCCCGATTCACAGACCGAGCATTCTGCTCACGAGGACTGCAAGTGGAACTGAATAAGACATTTGGGGTCAGATAAGTTGTATTAACTAAAGGGCAAATTGAAGAGGATAGATTTACATATCAGACATCATTGTACTCTATTTGAAATACTAGGGTGATTGGGTTTAGTTGTGTGGTTTATCTATACTTAAATTCCGAAAAGAGAAGTTTTGTCTCCTATTCCCCCCCCCCCCCCCCCCCCGGTTTCAACTCATTACTTGTAATGCTTTCTTGCTTAACATGTACAACCTAGTTATTAAATTATAATGATTAGGGATCATATAATATCAAGATAAGTTATTTTTCTCCATTTTTAAATTCAATCAGTTTTGTCTTTTTTTTTCTCAGTCATAAGTTCTGCTCGCGCTGAAACACATTTACAAAATAAGCAAAATATTTAGACCTTTTTCCTCCCTAGCGTTATGATCTCAATGACATGCAATTTCATAAATGACATGAATCTAATGAATTTCATGCCTGTTTATTTTTTCTGTTCTTCCAAAGCTGATTATAATACCGAATCTCATGACATCTTTTGCGGCATGCTGACTCGCATTTGGACTATTGCTAAGGAAGATTTCACCGGTCTGATCCATGTTGCGGTCTAAGTTTGTCATTTTCAAACCTCCAGGTTAATTTTGGCTTCTAAAAATAAGGTCTAATTTGTAAATAATTGCCCGTGTTTGATGTTCTACGTTCTAATTAATAAACGAGTTTTAGACAAAATAATAGAGACAATATTTGGCAAAAAAAATTTGCGAGTGTAACTGTGATATAGTTTCTACTTTGGTAAGCAATGCAGCTTAAATTTTCATACGTATGGAGTTATCTACCTCCAAAATTTTTGTTATTTGAATCCGTTCGTCTTATAGAAGGGTTTCAATTTCATATAAAGAGGCTTTGTATATCTCTGTTCAAATATCAGTTTTCTCAAACATAAAGAAGATTTTTAAGATGGGTAAGTTTGGAAGCCCCAGGAAGAGATTTATTTTGCTAAAATTAGTTAAGTTTGAATTCATGTTCCTTAAAGCTCCCCCTGACCGTTCTAGCTGCAAAGAAAGGGGATATGATCATTGTAAAAATTAAGACTATTCCTGGAAACCCGTTTTGACAAACGGGTGGATTTGGTTGCCAAAGTATTTTATAGTCCTGAGCTGTTACTTTATCTTTAAAGATGATAGTAAAATCGGCAAATGACAGATATAGCCACTCAAACAATGATGAATCATACACCATGTTCTACGACCGGAAATCCACGAAACATGCCTTCTAGATCTTTAACTTCGTTAGGTATTCTCCATGCATATACTCCTCTGTTGTCATGAACGCCGTGGTGATTAATTCCTTGAATTAATTGACACTAATCCCCGGAATTCTTGGATACGTGCTCTTTTTACCACTGACTTTGCCTTTAAGCATTCAGTTGCGTTACTAGTGGCTTGGTATTTGCAGCTATGCCCCAAATATTCTGTTCATAAAGTTCCCTCTTCTACAGCTATACAACAGAATCTGAATTTAGATAATCAGCTCTATAGTTAACTTTAGCAGCTGTTTTTTACCCGCCATATCGCACCCCGGAAAGAAAAGTGAAACAATTCAAAAATGCAGCATTTGAGAAAAATCAACTTAAAGAATATTATACAGCTTGAACTAGCGTTACAATAAAACTGATATAACTGGCCTCGGTCGGACAAATTGCGAGATGTGTCGCTTTTCGTGCACGACGGGGCACTTCATACACATTTTTCAATGACATAACCTCAAAATTGCCATTTTTTGACTTGTGTCACTTTTCTTGCCGGGGTGCGATATGTTTCAATCCTTTTTAATGCATAGGTTATGTCACTGAATTTACTGTTTCTTCTACTATTATTAGTGGTGTTCAAATACTTTATCTCCAACCTTTAGCTACTTAGATTAAGGCTGCTGTGTACTAATCTTATTGGATTCACTCGCCTCAATGCCAACCGATGAAGAAAATTTTTCTACTATTTGCAGCAACAAAAATGCTGATAATCCAATAAAAATGGTATTTTCAGATAGCCTAAACTTTTCTGCACCTTGCAACAGGATTCATTTTATCAATTTTGTCCACCAAAGGAATTTATGAGTGCTTAAAACACACTATACCAGATTTTTCCCCAGAATAATTTAAAATTTTAAATATCATTTGCTTAAAAAAACGAAAGAAATTTCAGCTAGTCTTTTCTAACGAAACTACCGCGGGTTATTAACGTAGGATTACTTACTGTTGTTTACCTCTTTTGTATGCATGAGGGATGGTCCGAAAATAAGTTTCCCCTGGCGAACTGCGGACAGAGGTGTGTATGAAAGACAAAAAATATAATGAGGCATTAAAGATAAGACACAACTTTGTTTTTCCACATAAGTATCAAGTACGTTGAAACATTTGTCATATCGCTTTATAAGCTTCAAAAAGCCCTCCAGAAAAAAAATCAGAGCTCTGCAAACGGAAGAAGCGTTTAACGGCTTGTGTGACTTCAGCATTGCTTTCAAAGCACTTTCCACCGAAATTCTTCTTTAAAGCAGTTTTGTTGCTGGACTTTTTGGAGGTTGGAACCATCAATGCTACGCCGTACTGTCACATCCTGTCGAAATTGAAGGAAGCTATTCGGAAAAAGCGGCCTGGCCTTCTCACATCTGGCATTTTGTTGTTGGATGACAATGCTAGACCCCACTCGGCAACAGCAACGGAAAACCATATTGCAACTCTTGGTTGGGAGCACCTTGACCAACCGCCATACAGTCCTGATCTCGCAACCAGTGACTTCCATCTGTTTCCGGCTTTGAAGATGAATCTCGGCGGAAGGCGCTTTGAAAGCAATGCTGAAGTCACACAAGCCGTTAAACGCTTCTTCCGTATGCAGAGCCCTGATTTTTTCCTGGAGGGCTTTTAGAAGCTTATATAGCGGTATGACAAATGTCTCGACGTACTCGGTACTTATGTGGAAAAATAAAGTTACGTCTTATCTTTAATGTCTCATTATATTTTTTGTCTTTCATACACACCTCTGTACACAGTCGGCAGGGGAAACTTATTTTCGGACTATCCCTCGTAGGTGTATATATATATATGTCAAAATTTTGACGCATCTTGGTACTTTTCTGATTAACTTGTCCAAGCGATAGACTGGGTTTCGCGCGCTGCCAAATTTATAACTCGCGAGGACGGATGGACGGACAATTTTAGCGTCTGAAGTTTTTCTTTCCGCAGGACCGTTATGGAAGAACATAATCCTACGTTAAAAGCCCCTAGGTGTAAACTTTCTTTCTCTATTACGGAGTGCAATTTAAAAAAAAATCTTTCAATCCATCTCGGCAATTCTTGGATGAATTTTCTCCATAGATTTCCATTGAGGTGAGCGAATCTTGGGGTTAGTACACGACAGCCGTAATGTGAATTTTCTTATTCATGGTTTTTGTAATGATGACTAATTTTCATAACAATGAGAAAAGCTAATGGAGTTTTATTAATTTTGTTGAATGTAAGATTTTGCTTTAAAAAATGCTGATGTAAGCGAAGTCATCCTATAAGCTTATAATTAAATTTTCTCTAGCTCTCCTATAAGCTTATAATTAAACTTTCAAATGAATGTATTTTATTTGAAAAACATCCAGCCCCTCATTATCCGTGCTAAGTTCATATGATTAGCGTTAAAAAAAAAAAAAAAAGGATTTTTCTGCTTAAGACACAGCATGTGAAATTGAAAGAAATATCACGTATAAATCAGATTTTAGAAAATTCGAATGCATTTCTAAAGTAAATGGAGGCCAATTAATAAACCTTCATCATTCTCCTATTCTTCTCAGTATTTGCTGAGCTTCTACTTGAATCATTTGTGTTCTGTAATCCAATTAACTGTTGATTTGTTGAGTGAAAGAACCCCGTGAAACATGTATTCCCCAAAGGATTTATGCGGTGGATATTTTATAATTTCTAGCGGATTTATTCCACATCGCCGTCTTTGGTTATGCGTTTCTTAGAATTCCACACTTGATCTCTAAATTAGTATTCAGTATACTTCATTCTTCGCATCGTATTTCTAGATAATCTGGATTTCCAGGGGCGGGAATATTGCAATAATGTTTACTCCTTCTCCAATAAGGAAGCAATAAAATAAGAAATGAATCTTCCTTTGCGTAGATAATAACATCCAGCCTAAAATTTTACGATATATTCCTCGAATTTTTTGGAATTTTCAGTCGTTATTGATAACATAAATTGGAAACGCTATCGTTAGAGTATATTTGAACATGTGTTCCAAAAATGAAATGTTTATTAGGAATGCACCAGAAATAGTAGATAAACTAATGTGTGTTATTGAAGTTATACAAATAAATATATCAGCTTCTAACTTCTGTGAGCGATCATGTGTATTAAACCAGAATATTTTAATGTAGCATAGCCCACATAGCCTTTATGAGGTCGTTGTTTTGATTCCTCTAAGTTGCAAAATATCGGATGAAAATATCCACTATTTAAGCAATTGACAATTTAATGACGTTAGCCTTATAAATATATATTTTTTAATGTTTTGTATTTATTTTGTTATTATAATATGTTTCATTACATTCATACCTGAATTTGAGGATACATTCCGAGTCCAAGGAAGCCTAGTGGTAGCGTGTCGACTTTCGGTATTAAGGGTGCTCGGATCGAATCTCGAAAGGCTCCAATAAATACCTTCGTATCCAGTCCGGATATGGGCACGTTAAATCCGTAGACCGAAAACTCGTTCTATGAGGTCAGAGAGGGTGGGAGAGGGTACGATCCCCCCAGATGTCACCCCTGGGGGTGATAGGTCGAAACTGAGATGGCACCTCGCTAAATTGGACTCCGACACATGTGGTGCCATTATAAACCTGAGCCTCACCCCTCAGACCTCTGCCTATTTGGACTTGGTCTAGAATACTTCCGGCCAGGCGGCAATAGAAGAAATAACAACATGATACATTCCAAGAATGCATTCGTTGTTACTGGATGGTTGGTTGGTTGGAAGCGCTACGGTAATTTTTTTGCTACATGAGGGCTAATTAGCTTGGGACCTCCTGCTCAAAGCTGATTCCGAATAGCTACAAACATCCATGCCAATAGTGGGACTCAAACCCCAGACCCTGGTACCGAATACCAGTGCCATGTGATCATCGTCCGGTGTTTTGCTACTATAAAGAGAACGAAATAGTAGTAAAATTTAGCTGAAGTTGCTGTGTTGGTTCTAGTAGATAAAGGCGGTATTAGAGCTTGAGATATTCACGACTGCGTTAAACTAGGCTCCAAATTTTACTATATTAACTGTATAGCTGTATACTCTATATTAACTGTATCATAATTTCTTTTTCCCCCTTATTTTTTATTATTTAAAAAAAATTGTTGCAAAAGTCTCCTTACAATAAACCTATACAAAATGTAAATTTAGCCCGTGGTTTTGTACAGAAAAATATGAAATTCACCTGGGGCTGGAGGGTTAATTAATGAGTTAATCTCGTAGTGTCTGTTTGAAATTCATGGCTAAAATGTCCTACGCCAGCATAAGACTGATCTATTTTAGGATCTAGTTTTCATATGGCAGTCAATTGACTCTTTTCTTCAGTTTTGTTATTGTTGAGAAAGATTCTTTTGAATTTTATTGAATGGGAGTAACACATGCTCCGAACTTTCCTTTTACTACTACGTTTTTTATTATAAAATATTCAAGCATGGAACTTATTTCTGTGCTCAGATGGCAAAATGTTATAAGAAACTTTCCTTAAAAAAATTGAGTTTTTCACATTCCGGATTCTCGTTTGCCAATATTTTCAATTTACTGTAACTACTGTAAGTAATAACCAACTATTTTTCTGAAACATTGGTACCACGTTTGCTGATGTAAAACAAATTACTGATTTGTCATGACGTCTTAAATCTTAGAATTGCTGTCGCGTAAATTTCTTATAGCATTATGCCATCTGAGCACAGATTCAATAATGTCAGTATTAAAACACTGTTAAGAGTGCTTTCTCATTTGCATCGTTTAACTGTAGCTGCAAGATTAACTGTAACGTGATCGTGCAAGTATGGAGAAGGTCCCGTATCGAGTTAAAACGCTGATAAGACACGGTCATAATCCACATAAAATCGGTTTGGCGGCGAAAATTGGAGAAATCGTAAGCTACAGAGACACATTTCAGATGCAATGTAGACGTATCTCGTTTCATAGTTCATGATTCACATCGGGGAATTGATGATGCAGCTGAGCAAGGTGGACACTGAAGTAATCATAGAAAAAGGACTTGACAACTTATTAAAAAGAAGGTTTCGTATAATTGTTCTGTACCATGATCTGATGCTATACGTGATTTAATATAGTAAAATGATACCAGTGTGGATATGTATCTATATATTTATGTTACTAAGTCGATTCTTTGGACAGTCCGTGAGAGAAAACTACTGCTTCCATTTACTTCATTTTGATTTTAAACGAAAAAATTTAATCTACAGATGTGCCAAATTTGGTTTTTGTAACCGCAATTTCTATTAATTAGTGATAATTTATAATTAAAAATTGCTTTCTGCTCATGCTCAGCATGTTTAAACCTGGCTTTAGATACTCACTAAGCACGATGCCACATAAACGCATTAGGGCCTGTTCAGATTGGAGTCCGTTGCGTTGCGTTAAGGAAAAGATGACGTTGAGAAGAAAATAAACCAATCGTAGGCGTTAAAAATTTCATTGCTAATCGTTTGGAGGCATATGATTGGTTTATTTTCGTCCCAACGTCATCTTTTCCTTAACGCAACGCAACGGACTCCTATGTGAACAGGCCCTTAATTTGTTTCTGCGCACGCTCAGTGACATGTTTATATCTGGATTTAGATACTTACTAAGCACTACGTCACATAAACACGTTAATTTGTTTATTACGAGGAATCTCTCTAGCCCTCTCTGTGCCATTTTTATTTCTAATTGTGTGAGATATAGAATTAAACCAGAAGGAAATTGTTTATTTCTCGCTGTATTGAATTTCAAAGCTACTGAGTACACATACTAAGTTTTTAGTTTGTCATTGAGTAACCATGTTTCTTTTTATTGGGTTCAGTAGTAATTTTCTAAAGTGTATTTCCCTATTCTTAATTTTATGATTTTCAACGTTTGGCAATGATGTGTTGAGAATAATTTGTGTATTAGTACATTTATTTACTATCCAGCCGTCATGTTTTGACTGGAACCAACTAGTCATTAATAAAAATTTCCTTCACACAGAACTGAGATAACTAACAGGTTGACTTCGGAATTTTTGGTTTTTGTTAATCACACACACATTCTAAGTCACGAATTATAAACCGTCCCGACCTATCTGGTATGCGGCGTGTCTTAACCTGCAGACCAGTCGCTACGCAATAACCCGAGGTCCTCCTTTTCGCCGTAATAATTTAGGTCACGTAATAATTTAGGCCGTAATAATTTAGGGGCCGTGTCAAGTGGTATAGACTACCAACTTTTCGCCTCACACACACATTCTAAGATTTTATGCTTTCAATTTATGTTCTATATCCCTTTTTTAAAAGTACATGCCATTTTAACTTTTAGCTTACGGGGCCCATTTTTCAAATACCCTCTTTAGAACGGGAAATTTCATACCCCTTTGTAAGAACGGCCATGAAGGGCGTAATATATATACTGTCACAAAAAAATATATGCACCCATAATGAAACCAGCTATTATCACGAAACTTAACATGTTATATATATATATGGAATAAATTTAAAACCCTTTTTATTATTTATCACGCCCGTTCCAAAGTCTTCATCCTAACGCAACAGAATACCGTCCCCTTAACCTTTGAATCGCGACCTAAATCCAAACCGAAGTAATTTCTTAGTTTTTCCCCTAAGGCACGTGTGGCCAAAGCTTATATAAGAGTTATATAACGCGAACGGCGTGAAACATCGCGAGACCATCACCTCATATGACGCGACTTAATCACGTGTCAGTTTTTTAACCAATTAAAGTTCAACCCGCCTGAAAAACCCGCGCTTTTCTCAATAACTCCGTAGCTTTTTGGGTGTCTGCTCTCAGCCAAGAAACATATAGAGCTCTCCGTGAGTATTTTTCAGCGGTCCTGCCGCTGGTCGGGGCGCCGTACCCGACTAGCCGTGATGTGTTTTGAACGTTAAGTTTGACTAGTGTATATCCAGTCTTTTTAAAACCCCATTCTTAATAAAAGAACTGTGAATTTTTGTGGAGTATTATGTTTTCTGCCTGGACTTCCTTCCTATGCCACTACGACTGCAAGAGTTCCCTGGGACGCTGCGCTTTCTCGTCCCTGATGAGTCAACGGTTAAGTTATTTTCCCGGCAACAACCATATTATTATTACACACACACACACACATGTGTGTGTGTGTGTGTGTGTTGTATTCTTGAGCACGTGTTCTTTGGATACATTCTATCTCACCCCGTAAGGAAATGAGGTTAATATAAACTTGTTTCCTTCAGTTAATCAGACATTTATAGTCTATGAAAGTCGATCGCACAGATTTTTAAAAGAGTGAAATTGAATATCGCAACACTTAACAACTTCTCTACCCTCTGGACTACCTACAAAATATGTTTTTCATTTACACATTAAATGATAGTGGCTAGTGTATCAAATGCTTTAACGGAAACTAATGAAATTATTGTTTTTAAATTATTAACGGCCCTTTATCTTCTTTTAACTGATTTTACTGTAATTTGAATAACGGATTTTCATTATCGATACTTGTAATATTTGAAAAGTTTGAGGGTTCTTCCAATACTGTCAGGGATCATCGGGGTAACCTTTCAATTGTTTTATAGACATTCATTTATAGTGCCGTTTACATGTGCCAAAAACCCGGGTAAAAGCAGGGTCGTTTCTTACTTTTTCCCTACGATAGGGAAAAATGCAGGGTTGATTTTCGACCCTGCTTCGACCCAGGATAAAACCCGCTAATTACCCATGATGCATTTCGAAGCTGACAGTAAATAACATGGCGGGTTTGAACTTGTGTGAATCCATGAAAATGCAGCTAAATGATCGATGGAAGGATCTGGAACCCCTTAACGATCGCATAATTTTCAAGAAAACAGTAGAAAAGTGCCTATTTTTTTCAGGAGGATTTCATTTATTTCTTGATCTGATCATCTAGTTTAAAAAAAAAAAACCCATCTCCAATTGCATTATAAATAGAATGGTACTGCCATCTGGTATGTAAAATAAGAAATAAAATTTCATTTCAATAAAATTTCAGTAACATTTTCATTTAAAGTGTTATGGTAAAATTAATAAATTTAATAAGTATTATCAATAATTAAACGTAACATTAAAATTTATTTACAAATGAATTATTTTATAATTCACAGATAAAAATTTATTTATATCTATTTATGATTTTTTTATTTATACATGACTAAAAATTACTGAAACAAAATTGAAATCAAAATGTAATTTTGTTTTTATAAAAGGATTTATTAAAACAATAAGTATCTTACAATTAATCTTATAATTTAAAAAAATGCACCTATCGATTGGAAAATTTTCTTTCCAGTCTTTATTACTTCAGGAATTTAAAACAATTTCTTCCCACCAAACAGAGCTTCGTAATTTTGCCCACATTCTTTGTTGTGAAAAAACTAAATTTAGCGATGAAGCCATAGATCGTACGATTATATCTAATATCCGCATCAATCTTCTAGTTCTTATATTCTTTTTTTCCTATCTATTTTCTAAATTTATTTTTAAAAACAACAGAAAACAATCGTAAACGTTCTATAATTATCAACAGCGACTGACATGTGCTGCATTTAAATAACAAATAGACGCAGACGTAATTGTGTTTTAGAAGAGGAGTGCATTGGTCGTGTCGACTTTATCTCCTGTAAGCAAGATATATGTAATCAAGGTGGGAGTGCTCAGTAATTAAAATTTTAAGTAATGAATTAAAATATTAAGGTAAGAATAACGCGTGTAAAGGAAAAAAAAATTAATAGTAGAGTTAAATTAAAACAAAAAAGTTAATTTTAACAGAAAAAATATAGAGTTACAAGTTAAGAAAATTTAGAAGAAAAATTAGATAAGACTAATGATCCACGGAAAACAAAAAAGTAATAATATTAAGAGGCCCAGAAAAGCAGATATCATAAGAATACAAAAAATATTTTTGTAAGTTTTTCAATCTTTTTGGATTTTTAAAGTTTTATGATTTTTTTTGTTGTTAATTTTAAAATTTAAGAATACGAGGTCAAAAGAACAGCAATTGGAAAAAAAAAAGGCCTTCCCCAGGACCATGCATTTCGTAACGAGATAAATGCGGAGTTCGAAGTTGGAAAGCTAAAAATAGCAATATAGTGAATTTGGAAAAGTATGACACTGGCTGGGATCGAACCCATAACGTGATTTACAAGGAATGATGGTGTATGAGGATCATTTCCGCCGAATCATGTGACTTCCGGTAAGATGGGTAAAAAAAAGCAGGGTGAAAATGTGGTCCCATGTAAACGGGCTTCGAAGGTTTTCCCTATTAGCGGGTAAATCCCGGGTATTATTGTTGTCCATGTAAACGCAGCTAGTGAGTGCATTTGTACTACTTATTGCATATTGAGAAGAGAGTTGAAAACTATTACAGTTGTTTGTAAGTTTTAATGAAAAGTTCCTCGTTTCTTATAAAAGTTAGTTAAAATATGGGGAATCAACATATTGAGCTCCACGTTGGACTGTCCGCTCAGGCCGCTTTGGTATTTTCGTAAAAAAAGGAACATTAACACGACATAACAATTAACTGTTACATAATTAAAAGTATAAGCTTTCTTTTACAGTGTATACTGTATTTTATTTTTTTCGGGAGAAGTTTTTTGGACGTTGGACTTTCCACTCGATCCACTTTGATAGTTTCGTAGAAGAAGGAACAATAACACGACATAAAAACTGTTGCATAATTAAAAGTATAAGCTTTCTTTTACAGTGCATACCGTATTTTTTTTTTTTCGTGAGAAATTTTTTAGAGTATCAAAAACACTATAAATTATGGCCTTTATATTTTTATTTTCTTCCAGCGCAGTTAGCTACTATCCTGAGAATATTTTTCCGTATATTATATATTTTGTTATCACAAGAGCATCATGGGAACATCCAGATGGTGAAACAACGTTCCTTTCTATGACGGGGCAACACGAGAGCATCTGTGACTTGGACGGGATTCTAACTCCCTGACAATCTGAAGCAGTTTTCGACGTTGACCACTGACGTACTTTAAACACATACACTGCTGGCCACCCAAATTGCAACACCAAGAAAGACAAGAGATATCACAACAAAATTTATTTTGTAGATAACATGTTGACCAAGTATCAAATGATTAAATTTATAGACTTCTGTGAAGTGTGGTTCCTGCCAAAATCAGTAGCCAGAGTAGCCGCCATTGTTGGAGATCACGGCTGCCACACGCCTCGGCATTGATTCAAAGATACTTTGGATGAGTTCTTGGGGTACAGCAGACCAAGCAGCTTCCACACGTTGCCAAAGTTGATCTGAAAAGTTGATCAAAGTTGACGAAGAACCGTTGGACAATGCGTGCCACGTGTGGTCGCGCATTATCCTGTTGAAATATGGCTGTGGGCAAGCCCTGAAGGTAAGGAAGGACAACTGGCTTCAACACCTTGGAGATGTAGCGCTAGCTGTTTAAAGTACCGGCAATGGGTACTAGAGGTGTGCGAGAGTGATATCCAATACCGCCCCATACCATAATACCCGGTGCAGGACCAGTGTGGCGGTGCATAACGTAGCTGTTCAGCATCCTCTCTTCACGGTGTCTCCAGACTCGAATGCGACCATCGTGGTGTTGCAGACAGAAGCGTGACTCGTCAGTAAAGACAATTTCATTCCATTCTGCCGTCCACATCCTTCTGTCATCGCACCATTGACGGCGGAGACGTCTATGGTTCTGCGTCAAGGGTAGACAAAGCAATGGACGTCTTGCGGACAGACCACTCTGCTGTAAACGGCGTCGAATGGTACGCGCAGACACTGGATGATGCGTTACAGACTGCATGTGCTGTGCTATGGTTCGTGATGTGACTGAGCGATCCGTCACTGCCATGCGCACAATTTGCCTGTCATCACGTGAAGTGGTGCGCTGAGGTGGATGCGATCGAACACGCCGGTCCGGCGTACTCTCCTGCATCCAACGATCACATATCCGCATTACAGTTGTTTGGTTTCGTCGAACACGACTACCGATTTCCCTGAAAGATAATCCACAATCTCGGTAGGCCACTATCCTTCCTCTGTCGAACTCGGATACTTGATCAAAAGATGATCGCTGTTTTCTACGAGGCATAATTGATAGTTTTTTTGAAAAAACCACAAGAAAAACACAATTGCCGAACTTGAAATCGTCGAAATCTCCAAGCCTTAAATAGCAATTTGAAGTGGCGCCACAGGCGCGCGTGATGTGAGTCTGCGCTGAAATTCTAATCATTTGCATATCTCACCTCCGCTAATGCATGTTGTAAATTTCATGTTATTTGCATGTTTACTTCAGGGTGTTGCATTTACAGTGGCCAGCAGTGTATAATGAATACAATTAAGCAATTGATTACCCACGTGATCTAAAGAGGAACACAAGTGAAATTGGAGTGGAACTCAACATGTTAATAACCGTAGTGCCAAGTTTAACTTCATTGTTTCCCTATATTTTTCAAAAAAAATTTTTAGTGTGGAAAATACACCTGTATAACAGACAGAAATTTTAATATTTGAAACTGGAAAACAAGTGATTAATGAAATTTGGTCCAAATAAGGAAGCGGTTGTGACTTTTTCTATAGAGGCTAAAGGTAAAATACAAAATCCAAGTTCTGCTCCAAGATGAATTTCCAAGTATGAATTTAAAGTATTTCTTCTTGTCCAGTGACGTTTGTAAACCACGGAAATTTTTTTTTGGATGCAGTCAATTTACGTATATGACCAGACCCTACTTACGTTTACGGAATACCCAAAGTCATTTTCAAGGGGAAAGTCACAGGAACTGTCTTAAATTTTAGTTCTTATAATATTGTTACAAAGTTTATATCAGAAGTGGAAGTAAATAATGTTTGCTCGCGAAATTGTTTTCCATCTCGGCCCATATTTTCTAGCTATGTATTCTTCTGCAGACTCTGTATTCTTCTGCAGACTCCAAAGATTTAAGACTAGAACTGCTTACGGCAATTTAGATGTACCTATTCTGACTAATGTTCAGTCGATCGTTTTGACAGGCCTGATAGTTCTAGTGTTAAAAACTCAACTGAAAGGAATTGGAATTTATTTAAGTAGAAGCTAGATTTTTTTTAAAAACAACAGTTTTATAAACATATCTTGTTAATTCACTACACTGTTTTGATTACGTCAAAATTGTTACTATAATTTTCCGACAATATTGAAAAAAAAACCATAAATATTATCACAATTTTGAGATAAGGCAGTAAAAATTACTCTGAAAATGAATCTCCTTAGAAGAATTCGTTTATTATTTTCGAAAACGTTCAATATTTAAAAAAATTCAAAATGGTTTCATTTACAATAACTCTACGTTTTAAATGTCATCTCAATGTGGTTGTTGTGGTTGTTGTTTCTTGGAAAGAAATATCCCTTTCATTGTGTCGCCTCCTAGTGGCACTATCTGAAATATGTCAGTCAAGCAACGCCACTCACCGTCGAAACATGTGCTCACTCCTCGTGAAAATAAAATCTTAAAAATACAGTCCATTGCCTACGATTGATTCTTTCAATCAAAATTCTAACATAATTAAGACCATTTCTAATGCACTCTGGCCGGAGGTATTCCAGATCAGGTCATGATAGGCTAGCGGGTTGAGGGTAGTGGCTCCTGTTGTAATGGCACCACAAGGGTCGGAGTCCGATTCAGACAGATGCCACCTCAATTTTGACCAATCACCCCCAGGGCGGGTGACACCTGACGGGATCGTACCATCTCCCACCTTCTCTGACCTCATAGAGGGACTTTCCGGCTTACGAATTTAACATGCATATATCCGGCCTAGACACGGAGGAATTTAATGGCGCTTGTCGGGATTCGAACTGAGCAGCCTTAAAGTGGTATTTTAATCAAATGCCCTATGTTGAAGTAATTTCTCCCAATGTAAAATTGAGGTCAAAGGAACTCCTTGTGCTTGTATTTAGATGTACAAAATACATTGAATTCCGGGATATCAAACAGGGGAAGGGGGAAATTTTATCTTAGAGACTTTTATTGCTAGGGAGCAGATGAATAATTTATTTTGTATCATGCTGTCGAAACTGCAGTGAGTTCACGTGGTACATGAATTAAATTAAATTCTTTCAGAGTCCGATTGAATCATTCATGTTAATTATACACTAATACGTTGTGCAAGCAAATTATCTAAATTAATATAATCATTGAAAAAGGGACTATTTAATTCACATAATAAGTCTGTAAATTGGTCCGCTATCAATTTTCTTGTTGATTGCTCCGTGTTTGGACAGATCACGAGCCTTAAATAATGAATCGAGCTTTTGTACTGTGACGCGTAAATAAAGACCTGAGTGGGGCATTTGTCAGAACTAGGTGGATGATCGCTAAATTAAACACCGTTTATAATATGAAACTCAGCTTTGACTAGGAAATCAAGAGACCGTAAATCATATCTGCAAAATCTGATTAGCATCGATTTCTCCAGGCTATATGTAATTGCAAATGTAATATGAACTTGTTGCTCCCGTGCGTCAGTAATTATGTATGTTCTGCATGTCTCACTCTCGAGAGATGCATACGTTTTTAGATATCGGTTTGAAAGACATGTATTAAACGTATATCAAAAGCTTTTTTGACTTTAAAGACAATTTCAATTTAAGCAAAATAGATCAAATAGAATTTCATATAATGCATTTGATATCTTCTTTTAATGAATAATTATTAATATTTATCAATTGCAAAATATATTTACTTTCATGTTTACAACATCTGCCCGACAATTTAGATGTTCGATTTCTATAAACTTCCTCCTACACCTTCAGATATTGCATTCTGCGGTCGCAAATATTAAAAAGACTAGATTGACTAATACAGAGGCTGTTCGCACATTTTTTAGACGATTTTGGTAAGCGGTAATAAAAAAGCGTTTGCTGCAAAAGAAATAATTGCAATTGTACTATGTTTTTAAAAGTCAAAATTATCGTCTGCGGCTTGAAAGTTTTGTTTTTATTCAAAATGGCGTTTTTAACAAAGCAGTGGTTCGAAGGCTACATTTATGCTCTTTCCGAAGAGAAATATGCATACTCCGTTATCCAAAAACGATATGAGAGTCATGGTTTTGTGATATCTAAAGCGTCGATAGGTAATATCGTCAACAAGAAAGGAAAACAACGTCAAATTGGAGCCTCAAGTGCGGCAAAAATTCCAAACAAGTATCCAAGGAAAAAACGGACATATTCGACTATTGCAAAGGTACGTTGTTTAATATTAAAAGAAAATCCCCCTAGTCAAAGGACAGTTGCAAAATCATTAAAATGCTCGGTGTCCACTGGAAACAAAATAATAAACGTTGATTGAAATCTTAAGAAAGCGAAAAAACGCAATGTGCATCGTCTTCTTCCAAATCATATCGCTGAACGCAGGACACGCTGCAGAATTCTATATGAGAAACACTTATCCAAAGAAAAATGGAAAACAATTGTCACAATAGATAAATCATGGGTGTATTTAAATGATTGCAACAAAAAAAGAGCCATTTATTATCATAAAATGGGAGAAAAAAATTTAAGTACATGGTTCAAAGAATCAAAAGAAAGTTTTTCTAAGGGATTCATGATTGTTGCTGGTTTTTCTTATAATGGCAAGTTAAAAATAAAGAGAGTGGAAAAAAATCTCAAGATTAACTCCAAATACTATCAGGAACATATTTTATCGCCAATTTTTCTGAATGAAATACCATCGCTTTACCCACAGTGCCATCAATCTGTGAGACTCCAGCAGGACAAAGCTAGCAGTCACACATCAAAAACCACTGTAAATTTCCTTAAAGAAATGGAACGAAAAACTGGTATCAAGGCCATACCCTTCACTGATATCCCTACTAAATCGCCCGATGTATCACCTATGGATTTTTGTGCTTTCGGACTTTTAAAATCTGCATTATCCAAATGTCGTCCCAAAACCCTTACAGGACTCTGGAAAGCTGTTCAGGAGGAATGGGATAGAATACCTCTTCTGACACTTCAAAAGGCATTATTATCCTGGAAATTGCGTTGTCGAAAGATAGTTCAGAATAAGGGATGTCAAATAGAACATTTAAAACACAAGAATTTTATGTAATTTAGTTTTGTGAATACAATATACATTGTCAAAAATATGTGTGAACAACCTCTGTATATTACGCTTATGGATTCTAAATGCTAAAACAGCTGAAAAATTTTCAAGTTAAAGATGAAATTTTTGATTGATTCTAAATTTTCTAATCTACCTGCGTCATTTCGCTACAGCTGTGTGTCCCCACATTCCACAGTTTTAATTTACGCATATCCACTTTTGTGAGGAACTAACAGTAGTAAACTGTAAAGTGTTTATATATATATATATATATATATATATATATATATATATATATATATATATAGTAAAACCTCGTTTAGCCGGACAAACTGGGACCATAGGCAATCCTGATAATCCGGGTAATATGGGTAATAAGTAAAACAAAATCCTTAACTAAGCAGACTTACCGTTTATTACGATGAAAAAAACTATGTTTTGTAATAAAATTACATAGTACTGTTTATAAGAGTTTAAAAAATAAATAATTTTTCACATAATTTCTTAACAAAGAATTGGTAAACCTAGAAAAGCTCTCTTAACCTCAACAAAAAGCATTTTATTACCATAATTTATTGTACAATCTATGCAGGAACTGTGCATTGAATCAAACTGAAAAGTGAACATTTGGCGTACTTGCAGTTACGTTCTTACTATCATAGATAAAAATTATTATCTAATGTGAACATTAAATAAAAATAATGTCTACAAATCTGATCCGGATAAACGAGGGCCGGACGAATGAGGTTTTACTGCACACACACACACAGAGAGACAGGGGTAAGAAATTAAGAGAATTTGCACACTTGGTCGATTATCTCTAGAACTACTGTACCGATTTTAATGAAATTTGATACGTACATACATTGATACAATACAAAACAAATAACCATTCAATAATTGTCATACAAACGCATGATCGTGCGTAACACTCGTTGGAGTCGGAAGGTATGAAACAGCGGTTGCAGAATAAACAAAAAAATGAGTTTATGGAAGGTATGGTCCCCTCTTACATATATACAGGTCTTGCAGCGTGATTCTATACTTGAAATAAGGCAGTTTAACAATTCCTGTGGCAATTGGACCCTCTTGGTCAGCAACGCTGTTTTCATTCCCTGGATGGTTCTCGGAGGGGGGTTGCGAGTTGCAATTGCCCTCCCCAGAGAGTCCCAGACATGCTCTATAGGGTTAAGGTCTGGAGATCTGGCTGGCTAATCCATCCGGCGAATATCCTCACTCTCTAGAAATTCGTCGACCAGAAGAGCTCTATGTGGCCTCGCGTTATAGTCCATTAAAATGAACTCAGGGCCAACTGCACCCCTGAAAAGGCGAACATAGGGCTCCAAGACCTCATCCCTATACCTCATACCAGTCACAGTGCCTCTTTCAAAGACATGCAGAGGTGTGCGGCCATCCAACATGATGCTTACCCAGACCATTAAACCTCCTCCGCCATAAGGGTCGATTTCGCGGACATTGGAGGGTAGGTAGCGGGTCCCCCGTTCTCTCCATATGAACGTACGGCGAGAATTGGTGTTTAGGTTGAACCGGGACTCATCAGTGAAGAGAACGGTCGCCCATTGATCCATACTCCAATCTCTATGCTCTCTGCACCACGATAAACGGATTCTCCTGTTCGTAGAGGTGAGCGGGACGCAAAGAACAGGTCTTCTTGCAAACAACCCTCTCTCATGAAGTCTTTTAGAAACAGTCACCCTTGATACACGGGTTCCTGTGGCTACACACAAGTCACGAGAGAGCTGAGAAGCTGTAGCACTCCTGTTACGCCTTGCTATAATCGACATATGGCGATCTTCTCTGGACGTCGTGGCTCTTGGACGACCTTGCTCAGTCTTTCTCTCGATGGATCCGGTATCCTAGAACTGTTTCCATAAGTTACACAATACGCTAGGCGTTAAATTGAACTCTCTACAAATTTGGCCTTGAGATTGGCCTGCTTCTACCCTACCCACAATTCGCCACCTCATTCCATCATTTAAACGTTGGTGGTTACTCATTTTTACTGTTACAATTTGAAATTAACCGCTGCAAAATAACACCAAGAAATTTGCCGTGGTGTGTTAGCGAACGAAATGCGTCTTAACTTACGCGCACTTATAAAGCATGTTTCTCTACTGGCTCCGCCTACACACACGTGTACGCTTATGTATTTGACGTACAAGATTTGAATTTTTGTCTAGAAGCAGTGGTTTTACTTTTAGTTCAGTTCTTTTCATGAAATTCGATAAAATATGCAAATTCTCTTAATTTATTTCACCAGTGTATATATATATATATATATATAAATATATGTATATATATATATATATATATATATATATATACATATATATATATATATATATATATATATATATATATATATATATACATATATATATATATATATATATATAATAAAAAAAATCATCATCTTAAAACCAACGATAAAGCACTTTCTAACTGGGTGCTAATATTTTTCCGTTATCTTACCGAAAAACGTAAGATGTTTGCTTACGACTACTATAATTGGCAGATCTCATAATTCGGGTCCAAAATGTATTAAATTGTTCTAAGATTATTTGCAGCACATGCGACATGAAAGTCTGACGAAAGAATTTGGAATTTGGCGAATCAGACTGGCTCAGTTACGAGAATTTTTGTTAAAGCTACCATTCCCCTCTTAGAGGGATAAAAAAAAACAAATCCCATGTGAAATGTTAATTTAGCGTTGAAACTTTATATGCCGTAAGATATTCGGTAGTTACTCGAAACACTATTCCATAGCAATAGATTTTCGTTAAGCAAAGTTAAAACCCCTCTTCTTTTTTAGTAAAATGTGGCTTTGAACTTTCAGGGGCCCGAAGTTGCGGCGTGGCAGCACGTGGGCATTCGGTCGTGGGTGCTCGGATCGAATCCCGACAAGAGCCATTAAATATTCGTGTCTATGCCGGATATAGGCACGTTAAATCCGTAGGCCGAAAAATCCCTCCATGAGGTCAGAGAGAGTGGGAGGGGTACGATTCCCTCAGATGTCCCCCCTGGGGGGGGGCTCGGTCAAAATTGAGGTGGCACCTAGCTAAGACGGATTCCGACTCTTGTGGGGCTGTTATAAACCGGATTCACACCCTTCAGCCAGCAAAGCCTATATGGACCTGGTCTGGAACTTTCGCCCAGGGGGCATTATAAGAAACAACAATAACAACGACTTTCAGAATTTACGGTTTAAATCACAAAATCGACGGATAGTTTTGTTACAAGATGTCTATTTCATCAATAGGAACAATCTCAAAGAGGATGTTGGCCATTTTGCAAAAAGGCTGTAAGCGGGCGAAGGTGGTTTTTGCATCAAAGAAAGTGTATTTTTCAATGACCACCCTATCCTGAAGACTTCAGACGACGATACGATGTTAACAGATGACTTGCACATACTCTTCCACTCTCCTTGTTCACGCACCATACCTAAATTCGACGATTCCTCCTTATTCATAAAGATTAATCCATTAATACTATGTCTTTTAACATTTCTATACATTGCATGGAGTAATGTAACTCCAATAGTTTATATGATATTTCATATCTGTATGCCATATGATACTATCCAGCGCAGCCACATTTCTGGTTATATAAGTAATATTCCTACGCAAACTCTAAAATAACTACCCCTGACAATATTATTCCTGCATACATATATACCCACCAACTCTCTTCATCCCATTAGTGTAATGTGTTCTGTGTTAATTAGCGTCGAGCAGGAGAAAAAAAATGCGAAACTTTCCATTGTTTAAAAAATTATAATATTTTGAACCGCCTTCCTTTCGAATTTAATTAAGCTGAATTTGATCACATGGATAGCAAATAACGTCAAATATATTGTAGAAAAGAGCCAAATATATTAGTTGTAAATTACTTAAAAAGGGTTTTAACTGGGGAAAATAAGGACGCGACACGACTCAAGATTTATGGACAAAAATCATCATCACGCTGGAAGATGAACACTTCAAGCAACCGTTGCCGTCAAGTTTGAATCGCATTGTTGGCTAAAATGGCAATACATGTTTCAGTTATGAGTTTTTTTTTGTGATTGGATTGGGACTAATAAGCTAAAGAGATCCATGAAAACATACCTAAACCACAGTATATGTGACATTTGGCATAATAAAGTTGGGTAATCCGTTTTCAAACTTGGATTGCTCCAGATACAAGTTCACTTACCGGACAAGTTTCAGTTTAATCAAAGGATGGATCGAGATTAGTCACTTTCGGGACAAAATTCGCCATTGTTTAATAGGCCGTTTAAACATCGAGCTTCCTGCCACTCTAATCGACACTTGGCTTCGATCAAGCTTACTCGGCATATGGGTATCATCTCTGCCGATGTAGTCCATTGCTGTCAATACTCGATGGAGAGTCATTGTAGCATCGGTTCCTTATGAAGATGTTTGGAAAAGATTATTTCAGAGAAACATAGTTAAGTTCCCTCGTACCGCCTCTTCAGGACTCGGCGACCTTTATCGACTGTAGGTTGGTCAACTAGTTTGCAATTACAGAGCAGTGACACTTACCCGTTATCATTTCACATATGATATATATACGAATAATATGAAGGGTCGGTGGGTCGGGACTATGCAGTCGGGAGTCTATACTCCTTGACACGGCTCCTATGACCTAAAGGAACACGGGCAGACGTTCCCTCACTCTCAGTATACAGGTTTTATTGCATAACGATTGGTTGTCAGGTTCTCAATGCCGCATAAGCTAACTCGGGGGTCGGTTAATAATTTGGAATTACGATTAATATTTAATCCTCGACTGGATTATTCGCACGAGTAACACCCCATTATTCTTTTCCGTTCTCCTCCGTCCCGTGGGGACGTATTCTGTAACGTCGTGAATCCCTCTTTCCTCACAAGCGACTACCCAAGCCCAAAGTTCTTTCTTTCGAGAGAGGTCTGATTCCGAGAATCGTGGGGCCCTTTTTAATTAACAGGGAAAATATCAGCCTGTAGTGTAAATTGGCTTTCATGTATCTGGCTGAGACCATCGGTTGCCTCGTGTCCTTGTCTTACGAGACACCGGACACAAATTGAAAGTCTGGTATCGTTATCCCATGAGGGTGGGACGGAAAGTGACCCCGTCTAGCTGACTTCTTGGTCCACATTTTAGGCTCTCCCTCATAGTGTTTAAAATTTTTTTGCAATCAAAACAGAAATGATTTCGTTGAAAATAGTATATCCATGCGATGAAACGATCATTCTTATTCTAGAATTCCATGAAATTACTGTAGAACTGAATCGCAGTCCGACTAAAACAACTCGGAGCTTAAACACAAATTCAATGAAATCAAAGTGATGTGTAATTAATCTACAGAATTCATAATAAACATGCGCCAGTTTCATTTTTTTTCTTTATTGATAAATACTTTCAAGATATTCAACCTCAAAATTGGCAGTTCTCTTTAGGGCTTCTGTGTATATACGTACTCAATAAGTGTCTAAAACAATCACTTCTAACAGAAGAGTTTTTCTTATAACAAATTTACTGTGAGTTAACTTTCTTATAACAAATTTACTGTGTTTTGTGCATATTTAAGTGAAAACAAATTAAAATCTACAGTAAATTTTTAAAACTGTTACTCGAAAAAAATCTTATTCATGTCTACTTTCAAGCACTTCACTGAAAAAGGTTATTTTAGGATAATAAGTGGATCTGCTGAACTGGCGTGGACCTCAGGTAGACTTCGAAATAGATTGCGTGGCATCATCAATCGTTAAAATTTCCTAATGTACTTTTCATAAGCTGCGAACAACAGAAAATAAGAAAATACTTTACTTTAAACCTTAGTGAGTTATAAAGCACATGATTCTGTTTTTAAACGTGGAAATGAGCTTTTAAGATCCTTTAAGTATTTACTTTCGTGATTATTGATTTGAAAATCTCTATATTCGCATATAGTTTTCACCGATAAACATTTGTCCTCGGGGTAGTATCTATAAATAAAAATTGCAATTCAGTTCACCACTGCCATTACATTGATTCAGAAGAATTTAGGGCTCCAGGTAGTCTAGTGGTAGCGCGTCCGCTTGCGGTGCTGAGGGTGCTCGTATCGAATCTCGACAAGCGCAATTATATACCTCCGTGTCTATAATGGCGCTAGGGCCGGATATGGGCATGTTAAATCCTCAGACCGCAAAGTCCCTCTATGATGTCAGAGAGGGCGGGTCTAGGGTACGATCCCCCCAGATGCAGGCCCTGGGGGGCAGCTCGGTCAAAATTGCGGTGTCACCTGGCTAAATCGGACTCTGACTATCGTGGTACCATTATAAACCAGAGCCGCACCCCTCAGCTCGCTAGCCTATATGGACCTGGTCTGGATTAATTCCGGCTAGGGGGCATTAGAAACAACAATATCAGACGAATTTAGATTATCAAGATATCGGCAAAACTGAGACTCCCTTTATCTTCCATGCTTTTTTGCCGAAGGTGTTTTCAACCTCAAAAATTCAGAGTTTCACATCAACAGAATGTTAACCATGACTACCAAAAGTTGCTAATTACATATGGAGATACTTGAGAAATAATCTCATTAGGGGGAAACTATATATGTAAATGATGTACGAAATCTATTTGATAAGCCTGGAATTTTCTTCCATAGTACAAAATCCACTAATGCGATGCTGCTGTCTAGTCGTTATAAGTTTAGTATTAAAAGATATGAAACTCGAGTATTTTATTATTCATATAAACTTAATTAAAAAAGAACAATTAACTATTCCAGTTTAAGCATTTTCATAATATTAAAGCTAATTATATTATTTGTCATTAGCAATGCCAAAAACTGATAATAAACCAATAATAAATATTTCGATCAATTTTCTAAAAATAGCATTATTAATTTGCAGGTAATTAATTATTTATTTAATTAAAAGGATCATGGTTGAATAGGCTATCGAATTAAACGCCTGTTCCTAAATGAATATTTTGAGATATTTAAACCAAATAAGAAAGCAATGGTGCATGTAAATGCTGTAGTGAAATACATAATGTAAAATGGATGAGTGCTTTACAAATGATTTATAATAATTTTCAAAATCTTCGGAACCTTTTAAGAACTCTTTTGAAGTTCACACGGGAAAGGAAAATAACCAGAAATTCTCTTGATTCTGCACAATAGACTTTAACTCGCATTTTATACTGCTTCACCTTAGTATACGCTACAAATTCATAAAGGTACAGTTAAAATATACGACATGTATCTGAGCAAACCTTATCAAGTCGTCATATACAATTTTACTGAATTATCTAATAAGTGAACTGTACGAGATTGATTCTAGAGCTGGAGGGTGAAAGATCTAAGTTAACCTAAGATCTTTGATCTCAGGGATGCTCAGTGTAATTCAGATTACACTTCCTTAAAGGCTGCTGTGTACTAACCCTATTGGATTCGCCTGCCTCCATGTTAACGGATGGAGAAAATATGTCCAAGGATTTCCGACTTGGATTTACAGATTTTTTTTTTGGCACTCCGTAATAGAGAAAAGGCATGTTTTGGTTTGGAGCGCTACGGTCAACCGTTTGGTTTGGAGCGCCACGGTATATATCTGTGGCATTATGGCATATGTTGATATGTCCGAAAAAATCAATTTTATGTTTTAAGTTGATATGTCCCAATTAAATGGCAAAAGATAATAGTTGAATTAGGAAATAATACTAAGTTATTCGTATTGGCAAATGCTGTTATGTATAAAAGAGGTAATACTTGGTCCCTAAATGAATATTTTAGTACCTAATGGAAAATGTTCATTGAAAACCAGCCATATGCTTAAGGTTGAATATGAGTATTAACTAAAGAATATTTGGATTGAAAAACTTAATTGAGCGATTTTATATTTCACATCAAAAGTTACTTTTTCAATTTGCCGAAAACATGAAAAAACGACATATCAACATCTGCCATAATACCACAGATATAACTAACAATATTTTTTTTTGAAAAAAAGGCAAACTTTTACAAGCAATTTTGATTAATACGTAATAAAATATTCAGCCAAAACTTTAAAAATATATACAGTGAAACTTCTCTGTTGCAGCCAGTCATTTCCGAAAAAAGTGGAAGTTTTGAGGGGTGGACGGGGAAAAGGAATTTCTTCCATAACACTAGCTAAATGGAGTCTTTAATCGGTTGTGAACAAAACATGGCCGTTTAGAGGGGTTGCCGGCAAGAGAAGTTTCACTGTATATTTTAAAAATACAAAAAAAAAAAAAAAAAAAAATCCAAACCTCGAGTAAAAACTCGGTAGATTTACAATTCTTTTTTTTTTTTTGGGGGGGGGGGGAGGTGGATTAAGAAATTAGATAAGTCTTTATCATCATGCAAATTTATGATTTCACGAGAAATAAACATATCTTAATGCATTTTAAATTTGATTTCTTTTCAAAAAATGCATAATGTGTATTCGTAATAATAAAACCGAAAATCCTCTAACCCTAAGTAATATTTAGGACTAAAACAAGTACCCGTTTAGGATTTGCCATTGAGCGTGCTTAATTCAGGGAGTTACGTCACACTTCACATGGCATACCGTAATAACATTGAGGATGTTTAAACACCCCATAAGATGGACTACGAGTGATTGAGACGGAATGAAGTTTGATGTAATCAGAAAATCGTAGATGAACTGGTGCACGTTTATTCAATCGCATTTCATGTGGAAGGTATGTAGTATGTAAGCAGATGGGTCCTTCTGGATTTAGATCACTCGTCAATCACAGCGAATTGCGTATTAAATTATAAATGAACTCTGTTCTATATGTTCCGTTAATATTAATAGTGATCAAATGGTGTCATTTTATATGAATGCCTTTTCTTTAAATATACTTTGACGAATTGGGACTTTTCAAAAATATCATATATCGCCCCATTTATGAAATCTGTGGCATTCAGATACCGCCCCATTTATGAAATACAGAATAAATTATTTAATCATTTCGTTACAGTCGGCCAATGCTTTTGATTTATTTTGTCCAAATGACTTGAATAAAATCCCCGCTATATTTCTATATTTCTAAGTTTTTCAATAACAGTAGACGAACGAGCAAACTGTATATTTTGTCTGATGGATGTAATCCTGAGATTAATATATATATATATATATATATATATATATATATATATATATATATATATATATATATATATACACTGTCACGAAACTTGGCAGGAATGTAGTCTGGTAAGAGATATGCAAATGATTAAAATTTCGACGCCAATTCAACAACGGTAAGCGGGCTATGCGCATATGAGATGCGCAGCTGGGAGAGTCTAAAAACATGATTGCTCGTACCATAGGGTTATTCAAACAAATCTGTCGACTTGGATGGACGGTATTGTGAATAGAGATGCCTCTGAGACGTAACCGGCGACAGTACGAAAAATTGTCGGACTTTGAGAGGGGGCGTATAGTCGGCCTCAGAGAAGTAGATGGTTTCAACAGGCGTATCGGCCTCCACCTCGGTCGGAGCGATATGGTAGTTGCTCGGTGTTGCCAACAATGGATCACGGAAGGGATAGTTTACCGTCGCGGAGGGTCAGAGCGTCCCAGGAACACAAATGCGTGCGAGGATCACGCAATAATAAGAGCGGCCACGTCCGCACCAACAATGTCGCTAGAATCGGTTAGACGCCATTTACCACCTTCAAGACATCCGGTGGTATCAAGAGAAACCATTCGGAGACGACTGGCCGACGCAGGTATAAGGAGCCGACGTCCATTAAGACGCCTACCACTGACACCACATCATAGGCAGTGTCGATTGGATTTTTGCCGTTCTCGGGCAAGCTGGAGTGTGACCGACTGGAGGCATGTGATTTTCAGCGATGAATCCCGATTCAGTCTCAATGCTGATGACCAGCACATACCCGTGTGGAGGCGGCCAGGCTACCGGTCCGATACGGCATTTGTTGTCGAGAGGCATACGGCAATTACACAAGGTGTGACAGTGTGGGGAACTATTTGTTGGAACACACGATCACCTCTAGTCGTTCTTCAACGCACTTTGACGACACGCAGTTACGTGGACGAGATTTTAACGCCAGTTGTACTGCCTATGCTATCAAGTCACCCAGATGCCACTTATCAGCAAGACAACGCTCGTCCACATACTGCGCGACTCTCCCAACAATATCTTCAAGGATATGACGTACTCCCATGGCCTACCAGGTCACCAGACCTGTCGCCAATAGAGCACGTCTGGAACGTGCTTGGAAGTCAACTGCAGCCGTTTCGGAATACTGGTGAATTGACTGCCCAGTTGGAAAGATTATGGCATGATCTTCCGCATGAGGTCATAGGTGACCTCATTGATTCGATGCCACGCCGTGTTTCGGCATGTATAGCTGCCAGGGGTGGATTTACTACTTACTGATTTGTAACATTTTTCATGCCATATCTTCTTAATAAAACGGTATGTTCTTCTAAATTTGTAATCATTTGCTTATCTCCTCATACACTACATACATGTTAAGTTTCGTGATAATAGCTCGTTTCATTATGGGTGCATATATTTTTTTGTGACAGTGTATATATGCTCCCTCCCAGTGGTAAAGTTGGTCGGGAGGGCTGGTTCGAATCCCGCATAAGGTATGGTTTTTATCTGGGGCAATAGTCATTCTTTTGCCTGTAAAAGAAGGAACTCCGGCTCGAAAGAGGAGCTACTGTCCGTCGTCGGTGTCATCGTCTACAAATGAAAATTCTCAGTAATATGAGTACATTCTCAGTAATATGAGCCCCAGGTGCCTTAGCAACAACAAGTTTTATATATATATATATATATATATATATATATATGTGTGTGTGTGTGTGTGTGTGTGTGTGTGTGTGTGTGTGTGTGTTTGTTTAAGTGTATGGGTATATATGCATACATAAAAATTAAATCGTAAAGTGAATAAATTATATAAAGCAAAATTCGGAGCAATAAGGAAATATTACTGAATGATACCACCTCAGACAATACAGCCAATAATATCATTAAACCAATGTTTTCTGAAAAATTATTCTGCTGTATTTTGTGTCTTACAAGCGCATCTTTTGATAAATAGATATATTGGTTTGCGTAATTGTTTTGACGAAATTGTTTGACTCTTTAACTGAGGGCGTTTTCTTTTTGGCAAGATATCCTTATCCTCTGAGCATTTTTCTGCATTATTTTCAGATCTATGCTCTATCTCTTGCAAAAAATCTGTCATTTTAGATTGCTTGCTTTTAGTTAAAAGATCTTTATAAATTTTCTTATATGGTGCTAAGCACTTATGAAGTTCTCTTTTAAACTTTGTTCTCCTTTTATTTGAAGGATCTTCATTCAAGAAATATGACTCTATCTGTTCGGCTAAGCCTTTCTTTATGCTTGGTAGATTAAACTTTTTAACTTCTTTGTAAAGAAGTTAAAAAGTTATCCCTAAAAATGTGCATTTTTAGGGATAGCTTTAGGGTTTACCTATGCTATCATCATCTGAGTTATCATGGAATCCATATATCATTTCTACCAAACCTGTTTCATCAATTTCTTCCACGAAAATTATGCAGGAAAATTTGATAGTACAGCGCGTACGCGCTCGAATGAAAAATGTCAAATGAGGCATCTTTCACACTTAAAAGTTTTATCACGTTCATTGAGCTGTTATGCGGGGATTTCCCTAATTTCAAATTAGATAAATTTCGCTTTCAATAGTTTTTATTACATTTCATGTTGTACGAGGGTTTTACCTAACTCTCGAACCGTGCTAGAGTGAATCGTGTTATAAAAGTACCGTGTTATACGGGGGTGGTCCCAATTCTCGAAGCGTGTTAGAGTGAATCCGTGCTATAGAACTGCCGTATTATACGGGGGTTACCTGTAATTAAAAAAAAATTCAAATACTTACACAGAATGGTTATGAGGATGAGATATTTCCTTCTCCTCATATCCATTATGAATATGTATTTTAAATTCTTTTTTGAATGATTAGCAGTAATGGTTAATAATTCGCCACTTATATTCAATTAGAAATTGGGGCTTTGGCGCCTTATCGTAACGAAATTCTGAGAATTGCAGCTTCTCCTTTCATGAGTTCGTGACTTGCTTGGACCTGTGATGGGTTCAAACGAATTTTAAGGTTATAAAAGCCAAATTTTATATGTTAACCCAAGTTTTCGAAGTTCATTTGGCAATGATACTACAAACACTTTGAAAGTTTCTTAGATAGACATCTATCTACATTGTCCCTGGATAATCCGACATGCCATCATATGTATTCTTTCTTACTCTAATCTTTGATATGAAGAATCAAAAACTTGTCTAAAAAATTCTAATAGCCATTCCTTACGTAAAAGATACATACATATATTTCCTCAGCTTCACCATCATTTTACTAAAGCCAAGAAAATGTAATAAAAGAATGGTTGCCTTCAAATAGCAAAAGAAACATTTCTAATTTCAAATTTTAACTCTATTTACAAAAAAAAAAGAAGAATTTGTATTCTTTTTTACTATATTGAAGAGCCTTAGAATTAAAAATAAGGATGTATGCGGTATATTTTATATATATATATATATATATATATATATATATATATATATATATATATATATAATTAAATTTTCATTTATACTTGTTCTTTTCGTCATTTTTAACAAATGGCTAGTAATTCATTCCTTTTTAAAGACAAATGTTTATTTTTGAAATTTTAGACAACATACTTTATTGACAGATGCAACCTATATTTCTTTAATCAGTGTTTCATATGGATTTAAACTGAAATCTACGTTTTAACATTTATTGGGCCACACGATGGCCGAATGGCTAGGGCGCTGGAATCTGTACTGAGTCTGTTGGTTCGAGTCTTACTGTTGGCATGGACGTTTGCAGCCGTTCGGAATCGGCGTTAAGCAGTAGGTACCGGTCCAATTAGCGATTGTGTAGCAAACATTGACCGTAGCGCTCCAAACCAATTAACTTTTATTGGATGTTTCAGATGGATGACTCTCTTTTTTAAGTGTACAATTGACCTTTAACCTCGAATTTTTCAAATTTTAACTCTATTTACAAAAAAGAGAATAATTTGTATTCTTTTTTACTACATTGAAGACCCTTAGAATTAAAACTAAGGAATTTTTGGCAGAATAATGCCTGGTTTTCAAAACAATTTTCAAAATTTTCTAGTATTTTTCAAAATGTTCCATGTGCATTTTGAATCATTTTAAACCCTTAAATTTTTTAATATAAGATTACCGTACATATATAAGAATGATTGTTCAATAATTTTTTTTTGTGTGAATCTAAAGCCATAAATAAATATTTTTTAATCTGCCTGTTGTTTTTCTTTTTTTGTGTTTTCTTTATTTAATGATCAATATATTTGAAAAATATTTGTGGTTTCAGAGAATGATGCACAGATTTGCAGAAGACAAAACACTTCACTTAATATTCCTGAGAAATTTGGAAGAAATCAGAAGAAAAGTGATGCAAATGGAGAATTTTGAAATATTCTAGCATTTTTGAGAATTTTTTGAAAAATAAGTCTTATTCTTTCACAAAATACTTATCTGGGAATTCTAAGCATCTTCAACATACTAGAAAAAATATTAATTATTCTCATTTTGTATATGAGAGTAAAATATTGAAAAATTAAAAAAAAGAAAAAAATTAAAATAAAAAACTGTAACTACTTAAAAGGAAAAACTTAATCTTATTAAATTATTAAAGGTCCCTTGTCCCCTTAAAGTTCTATTTATAGTAGCTGAATTACTCTATCAAAAATGCTGCAAGACAGAATCTTAGAAATAAAATAGTCATTTACTGTATATTGGTAATTAGAAAAAATATTCTGAGACATATTATTTTTAAACAATATACTTTTAAAATCATATATTAAGGGTAAAAAGATTCAGCTATCTTTAATTTCATCACTATATTTAATTATTATATTATTTTAATTGTGAAATAAGCCTAATCGCAAAATCTAGATTTCATATGTCCAATTCTCATTATCATGCAAAACATTAGATCGAAAATAAAGTAGAAACGCCAAAATAAACACGCGAGTGTTCATATGTCACGTACTAACCATCCCAAACGTACTAAAAGTGACGCATGAGACACCTTTTACAAATTCTGACTCAACCTCTTAGCACGAAAAACACGCAAGCTATGTCTCTTACCTTCTGCTAGTTATTCGTAACTTACGCACTCCACGAAATTATATTCGAGAGATTTTATGCCTTCAGTTATTTTGTGCCGTGAAATGCGGGTCTCATCTGTGTTGTTTCTTATATTCCTGGGCTCGCACTACGGTACCGTACGGTCCGTAGTTTATAATATGAAGATACTCGAATGAGAGGAAATAGAAATGTACATACATAGGGTAAATGACCACTTATGTACACCCTTAAGGTGACAATTCTTTTGGTCAGCACCTTATATAAGTTATTAATAATTTTTCAAATGATGTGGTGGTATATTTTTGCTGTTCCTTGTTTATAGAATTATAAAATGTCTATCTCCAGCCACAAAGTAAAGTTTTTTTTTTATTTTTTAGATATTTTTTAATTTATGACTGTTCAGCTTGATGAGTTATGGACACCTCTACTGAGCTGTAGACCAGGGGTTCTTAAACTTATGTAGTCCGAGGACCCCTCTTGAACAATATTTTTTTGCGGACCCCCATCCCAACCCTAGGCATTTTACGTCGTTCTTGAGACTTAATTTCTAGCTCAATAATCTCAAAGGCACTGTGTTGTAATAAATATTGGTAAAAATGTATGGCTGGTTATTTTAATAAATGGTCTTGCACATTTATAGAGATGAACATTTTTATTAGGATATAGAAAAAAAACATAAAATGAATAAAAATAGTAGTAAAAAGACTTTAATAAAGTTAATGAAGAATTTAATAAAGTTAATGTCAAAATTGTTTCGCGGATCCCGGTAATGGCTACGCGGACCCCCAAGGGTCCGCGGACCACAGTTTAAGAACCTATGCTGTAGACAGAAAGTAAAAGGGAGAGAAAGGGGGTGGTTGGGGCAACAATAAGAAACAACAATAAACAAAAATTCTCTTTTTCAAGTTTACTTGGTTCTTATTGTTGACAGTATATAGATAAGGGTGTTCATAACTGGTAGGGTGTCCATAACTAGTTATTTACCCTATGTGACATTTATTTTATGTCTTTTCAGATTAAAAGTAGATTAACACTTTTTTTTCCATTTCTGCGTATCAACAGGATAACCTTACGTTGCACTGAAATAATTCCTTTTCCAATTATAATAGGTTAAAGTCACCCGATTACAAATGTAGAGATAGATAACAAGAACCGACAAAAACCTTTCGATTGTCCAGCATTTAGCTGCACGTTTTCAACATTGTAAATGCTTGAAAATGTTAAATGTCTGCTAATTTTTCCCACTGAAAATGTCGCTAGAGTGTGTTTGCTTAAGGCTGCTGTGTATTAACCCTATTGGATTCGCTCACCTCAAAGTTAACCTATGGAGAAAATTTGTCCAAGGATTGCCAACTTGGATTCAAAGATTTTTCTTTAAAGATTGTATGTACTCTGCAAGAGCGAAATATTTTACACCGTAGGGCATTTTTCGTGTCTTTTTAAAATGCAAATGATAATTTAAAATTTAAATTATTCGGGGAAAACAACCGGCATAGTGTGTTTAAAAGCTCAAAAATCCCTTTGGTGGACGAAATTTATAAAAGGACTCCTGTTGCAAGGTGCAGAAAAGTTCAGGCTATCTTATAATACCATTTTTATGGATTATCAGCATTTATGTAGCTGTAAATAGAAGACAAATTTTATCCATATGTTAACATATAGGTGAGCGAATCCAATAGGGTTAGTACACAGCAGCCTTAACATATTTTAGGAGGTATTTTTACTGTCAATACTATTGTATTCCCAACACTTTTTAAGCCTAGAGGTTTGCAATAAAAACTATATTTCAGCTATTCTTTCTTAACGTTTTTCCTTTTATTATTCTAATATTGCATCTATAATTAATTTTTTTCTGAAACAGAACCTGCTAATATAAACTTTTCACACGTATATACAAATAATCTGATAATATGTATACTGCATGCACGTGGAAGTTTGCAAAAATGATGGCGATTAATGTGTGAATACTCATACTTCTTTCGAGGCACTTTATATAGAAACCAATGGTATTTTTTAGTTATTCTAAAATGGTAAAATTTATATTTGTAGATTTTTACACAAAACGTTAATTCAAGGTATTAACCACCTGAAATTAACGTAAAAATATTAATAGCGACGCACTTAATATTAAAATTAATGATTAAGTAAGAAATAAATTTAGTTACTGAGTAGTCATTTTAGACACCACTTTCAGATTTAGATCTAGACATAAGTCCTACTAAAATGTCAACACATGTTTGGAGTTTTGCTCCACTTACTGAAAAATCTTTATGATTGATAGCCTCTCACATTACGAGACACGTGTACGTATACTCATACCTGATTTCCTGACTTTATTTCATAGCGTAAGTTGAACCAGAGGCTCCGAGTTATTGCATCTGCGATTGGAGGGGTTTGGAGTTCGATTGATGACAATTGCGTAAGGCTAGGGCGCTGGCTTTCGGTACCAAAATTTTGTAGGTTCGAGTCCCACACTTAGCATGAACATTTGTAGCTGTTCGGAATCGACTTTAAGCAGTGGGTTCCAGTCTAATTAGCCCTCGTGTAGCAAAAAGTTGATCGTAGCGCTCCAAACCAAAACAAATGAAACAAGCAATCATGACAGTTGTGGTTATTAGTTACGTGATTCTATTCCCCAGCTTGTAAACATGATGTTCTGTCCATTTAAGTTATCCCTTATGTAGAACAACAACACTCTATTTGTCCGATGCCGAATTCAAATTTCGACTTCCGGTCCCTGAAATGTACGGGGATTTTAAATCGGAGGCTCCGCTTGTCCTTTCGAAGGGAGCCTTAAACAGAATAAATACACTGGATTTCTGCTGAACCAAAAACCTGTTCGTGAGGGTACGAGGGATAATAGAATGATAGATACAAGCCATGGAAACTGGCTCGCTATTTAGACCCTCCCTCGTTAAAAAAGCTGTACCTGTACACTACTAGTCTTATTACCTGTTCGTGCCTAATGTATATTTCTACCATATGGTTGGCGCAGCTTGTCCCTTGGTGTACCTTGCGCCAGAAAACCTAATCCAACCATCGAAACAATCAACGTTAAGAAAATGTTAATTAGTCATATCATAAAGCAAAATTGGCTATACCGTAGGGAGTCGAGTTTCTAATGTAGTAGAGTGGGTCGAGAGTTGGTTTTTGATTGAGAGCACCACGGCTATCTTCTCCTATATGAGGACCAATGAGACTGGGACTTACAGCTGAAAGCCGATTCTGAATGGCTAGAAACACCCACACCAAAAGCGGGACTTGAACCTCAAACTCTGATTTCCAGAACCCTAGACGCTCGACCATAGGTTTGTGTACGAGGCGCTTCTGGCATTATTTATTAAACGAGAGATAAACAGATCGAGACTAACAATGTAAAACCGATTCCGAACGACTACAAGCAATCATGTCAATCGTGGGACTGGAACCTGCAATACCGTGAGAACAACGCCCAAGGCCTGGAGTCCGACTCTAACCCATTCTTCTTAGTGTGGCATACGTCTATGTAAGGTTTTTTGGCATAAAGTTCAGTTGAAGTTAAAAAGTTTTATAATTTTATCGGTTGAAGGAAAAGTAGTTTTTCCTTCGTGAATAAACCCAGAACTATCGCTAAGCATATCTTTTCATTAGCCCTAAAGTAATCTATGATTTTTGAGAGATTCTCCTGAGTTCATTGCTCAAGTTTTAAGCAAATAAATAAGACTAATTTTCTGGTCACGATGTTAAAAGTTTCCCCTGCAGGCTATCCCAGTAACATAATTTTGCATCTATCAATAAAAACTAAAAATTCTATATGTTTGGATTTTTAACCCTCACCTTTTTTTTCCCGAGAAAAAGAAAATCATTTTTTGCCTTAACCCGTTTGAATTTGCTCATTTGGCAAATATTTGAAATATTCGTTAAGAGTTTCGTAAGCACATTCAAAATCGGCAGTCATATGCGATATATAATACTTTATATTGATTAGTCTGCCTAAATGAGATGAACTAGCAAGATGAATCAATCCAATGATATAAGTCAAAAACTTGCTTAAACTATTCAATATTGCCCCGAAAAGGATAGATATAAACAAACATTTCACATAATTTTAAGGATAAATTTCGTCTTACGGTGCCGTTCACCGTATACATCTAAATAATTGCAAAATATGTCAAATTAACGTATTTCGAAACGTTAGGTACATTCTTGAACCCTGAAAGGAGGCATAAAATCGAAATATGGGTTTCGCGTAACCAAAGCGGTTTATTTATTAAAATATTCTGAATACCTCATTTGGAAAAGGTACTAAGTCTTGCTTGGTGCGAGTTCAAAATTTACAGTTAAAGACTCTTCTACTCCTAGGAAAGAAATATTTTGGCAGACCTCTTGTTTTCTACTAAGTTTTAGTTAGTAATTATTATACAGTAATTGTGACTGAATTCTTATGTTTAAAAAGCATTTTATATTATAAGACTAATGCCAATTTTAGAGCTCATATTTTACAATGTGAAAGTCGGTCATTTAAAAAAATAATTATGTTTGTAACCAACTGGTTTAAACAGGGCATCATTACGTAAAAACTCTCATATGTGTAGCCCCACAAACTGTGTACCATCACTAACTGATTCCCCAAAACTCTCATGATGCCCTAACAGTGTAAAGCGGTCTTGCAAACAGCCGCCGGGATCGTAAGAAGCAATCCCTAAAACACTCTCTGACTCCGTGGATGGAAACAACTACTAGCGTTCGTGCCGACGTGCCTACACCCTCTGGACTCTGCTTGCTGAGAAAGGATGTTTGTCAGTCGATCAATGTTTTCCTAGCTGGTAGCAGTATATTTTCGTGTGTGCCTATATATATGTTAAAATTGTGTAATTCTGTAAGTAATTGTTATGTTTTTATTAAATTAGTTAAAATGTCACCTAGGGTTTCATTTTTTATTGTCGGGATCAAGTTTACTTTCTCCCTGAAGTCAACAGGTCTCGGTTGTTATGTGACTGTTCCTTCGAATGGTCACATGTTTATTTTGTTGTTCGCATTTTTTTATCTTATAACAACAAGGGGATAATCCACGCACAAAGCAAATGATAATAAAAGTGAATAATGAAAGACTATTTGTGTTTATTCAGGATGACTATTTCGTACTAAGCATAAAAACTGCAGATTTTTCATAGTTTTTTTAAAATTATTTATTGTAAACAGTTCTCCAGGCATAGCACTGATGATTCGCTAATTTCTGTTGCTCAAAAATTGTCTAATTTTGGTATTTAATGAATATTTTTGTGGAGAAAAGATCACCAAACTATAAACTGACTGACCCTTAGTGATGAAACACGGTTTTGGATCTTCTGAAATGACACATTACATTGACTGCACAACCCCTTAACCATATAACATGTATATTATTAAAGTCTAACGACCATATATTAAATAGCTCATAACCTAAAACCTAATATATGAGCAGTTTCTGTTGAGTATCTGTCAATAAGTTCGCTGTTATGCATATATTTTAACTCAACATACTTATGTTTATACGTTGTTTACTTCTGCGCTACAAAGCAAACTTCTAGACTCTTGTGAACCGTCATTTAATGCAAAACCCTAATGCCTCGTAGTAAGCAGCTCATAATTGCGAATTCAGACAGAGGAGTCTTGAAATAGCTGACTCGCGATGAATATTTCTTCTTCAGAGAGCAATCAGGGCTATAAGGAAAGAGACGTCCTTTGCTTAACAAATCCTAGATGAAAGGGATTTGTGCCAGTGTAACAAAATTAATGAGGTGTCGTGTCTAAACACTAGATATCAAGATATGTGAAAGAGCTTTGAGTCGAAATTAAAACAGTTCATTAATCAGCTGAAATTACGGATGAGGAAATGGTAAACATTTTTACGCCCCCTTTGGGTATTGTTAAGTCAGTAGGCATCTAGGATTCATCGTTTCTTAATTTTGATAAAACTTTCCCTAATTTGAATTGAGGAATGCTTTGTGATCTCACCACAAAGAAAAAGAATCTATTTCTAGAGATTCTTCTTCTAGAAATAGATTTAGTCTAGCTGTAATAAATCATGGTTTACAAAAGTGAAAGGATTTTGAAGTATGGTGATTAGATGCATGATTTATTAGCTTTAACTACCCGGCACTGCCTACGTGATTTATATGTAGAACATAGCTTTTATGGTTTAAGTACAAATGCTACATTGTTCTTTAGATATGCATTTTAGCTTCGATTTTTGATTGTTACGATATCTGCAGAAATTCAATCCGTAAATATTTTTCACAGCCTATGACAGATCATGGGTTGCAAAATTATTTTATCTTAGCTCATCTACTAGCCTTTACAAAGATTTTGAAAAGTATAGTTTATGTGTTCCCCCACATCTACCTTAGCTAATAATATATTTTTTAATTGCATTCTGAGAGTGTGTATTTATATTCTAACGAGGCCTTCATTCCGGCCATTTTTGTTTCTCTGTCTTTTCCAATGAAAAATTCTCATCGGACTTGAAATTTTTACTTCCGAAGACTATCCCTAAAATTCTCCTATCAGTCTTACCTTCAGTATCTTCATGTATAGCCTTTCAATCGTTGATACCTCAGAGAATATTTTTTTTACTCGTTTCATTGCAGCAATATCAGGGAATCTTGGTTTCTGAACCAGACAATCAAATCTTGCGACTGTCTCGAAATTAAGACGCGAATAACAAAAGCCAGATTTTCAATTCTTGCAGTTGTTACCGACGTAATTTGGATGACTGTGATTATAGATACAAAAAAACTGGGAATATGTCACTAAAGAGGAACAGTACGGTGGCCGCCTAGGGCACTAGTCTTCCGAGCCAGAGTCCATGGGTCCGAATCCCATAGTATTCATGGATGTTCCTAACAGCTCGGAAGTGGTTTTAAGAAGTAGATCCCTGTAAGTTTAATAATCTAATGCAGCGCTGTCCAACTGGTAGCCCGCGGGCCGCATCCGGCCCGCGAAGCTTTTTTTTACGGCCCGCGAGTTATAGTAAACTTTACATCAAATTTTAAATAAACATCTGTATACATTTAAAATATAAAATTAAAAAAAAATATGAGATTTTTAGATAATAGTTATAATTCAACCGTCTACAACAAGAATTATAAAAATGCTAATGATGAATAAATCTGGTTGTTTTATGGCCATTCGATAAAATTAATCCACGCTCTATGCAAGTATCTGTTTACGCGCTCTCTACCACCACCAAGTCGCCCGCCAGAGCGCTCTTCTTCTTTGAGCATTGTCCGTTTTGTCCATCTCGAGTTTACGTGGTGGCAGAAGGAGCGGTGGGGATTATAGCCGCGGCTGCATTCTGGTATCACTGTTGCCGAGAGCCACTTATATTGTCCAACAGTAGTTAACGGACTTTTATGTTTACATCTACCGTGGGTTATTTGCCATTCTGTGAAATGCAATAAAACACAATTAACTGAATTTCATATTTATTCGTTAATTGAAACAATCCTTAATTATGAGTGCTTCTAAGAAAAGAAAGATTGATACTGAAAATCGAGAATTTCAAGAACGATGGGAGGTTGATTATTTATTTATTCTTAACAAGGGCAAGCCACAGTGTTTGGAATGTTTACAGACTGTAGCTGTGTGCAAAGAATACAATTTAAAGCGCCATTACCAATCAATGCATGAAAAAAAAAGTAGTATTCGTGCACGAGAGACTCGAGAATACAATCAGTAAAAAAATTGAAAAACAGCAGAACTATCAAACGAATTATTTTACCCAAGTAACAAATTCTCAAGAAGCATCAGTAGCTGCATCGTTTGAAGTTTGCTTAGAAATTGCAAAAGCAAAAAAGCCTTTTTCGGATGGAGAATAAATTAAAAAATGTGTCATAAAAATGGCTCAAGCTTTTAATAATAACGAAATGGCAAAAAAAATTTCAAACAGTTTCTTTTTCTCATCAAACTGTAAGCCGACGTGTAAACGAGATCAGTATACACGTCACTAATAAATTACAAAACCTAATCAATAATTGCTGCTATTTTTCCGTCGCATTGGACGAAAGTACAGATATTTCCAACACAAGTCAAATGCTTATTTTTATAAGAATCGTAAATGAAAACTATGATTATTCAGAAGAACTTTTAAAATTACGATCATTACACGGAACAACAAAAGGTGACGATATTTATAACGAATTAAAATATGCAATAGCTCCGTATGGCGGATTTGACAAGTGCACCGCTATTGTAACTGACGGCGCCAGAGCTATATATTGGGCAAAAATATTGGGCTCGCAGGACTCTTACAAAAAGATGGAATAAATTGTCGAATGTCCCATTGTATTGCGCATGAGGAGGCATTATGTGGTCTTCCACTAAAACTAAAAGACGTAATGGACAAGGTTTGCAAAATAACAAATTTAATTCGTGGTGGAAATCGTTCTCTTACACATCGAAAATTTAAAACTTTTTTGGACGAACTGCAAGCTTAGTATGGTGATTTGCTTTTACATAGTAATATTCGCTGGTTAAGTGCGGGAAAATGCCTGAAGAGATTTTTTACACTTCGAAAAGAAATTCATCTTTTTTTAACGGAAGTTGGCATCAATGAAGATTTGACAGCAAATTTAGGTGATAAAAATTTTCTTTGTTCACTTGCTTTCCTAACAGACATTACAAATTATTTAAATATTTTGAATAAATGCTTGCAAGGAAAAGATCAAGATGTGTGTTGTCTTTATAAACATGTAACATGATTCAGAAATAAATTAAAATTGTGGAAGTTAAATTTGCAGGAAAATAATTTATTTCATTTTGAATGTTGCAAAGAGATGTATGAAGAAATGAAGGCCTGTAACATAGAAGTGAATTTTGACATTTTTTTAAAACTAAATTAGATATGCTTATTGAAGATTTTAATAGAAGATTTTCTCAATTTGAAGATTTAAAGATGAGTATTAATTTATTCAGTGATCCATTCAATATCGATATTACCTCCGTTGAACCTAAATGTGAAATGGAATTACGCGACCTTCAGGCTGACCCATTCATTGCATCTAGTGGAGCAACTGGAATACAAGTGTTCAAACATTTGGATAAAGAAAAATATCCAAAAATGAGAGATTTTGGACTTCAAATCATTTCTATGTTCGGAAGTACAAATATCTGCGAGCGTGCATTCTCTGACATGAAATATATCAAATCAAAATTTAGAAACAGCTTGAAAGACTCCACTCTTGAAAATATAATTAGAGTTGCCACAACAAATATTGATATGGACATAAAAGAAATTGTTGCTCAACAACTACGGCCACAATGCTCCCATTAAATAGCTTAGGCTTAATAATATTCTAATTTTATTGTGTTTTTATTATTTTTTGTTATGTATTATTTTTAAGAATAACATTGTTTTGTCCGTTACTATGTGATATTTCATTTTAACAATAAATATAACGCAATATTTATTATGCAAAAATATAAACTTTATTGTCGAAAAAATGTTATATTTGACTTTATTTTTTTTGAGTTGACATGAACTGACTTTTCATTTTCCTATCCTTTTCGGCCCGCGAAGTATTTGCTAAAGAAAAAATGGCCCGCTGGCTAAGAGAAGTTGTACAGCGCTGCTATAATGCTTAGAAAGATGACGTAGCGCTCCTAACTAACCGTAATTAACAGAGGTGTTTCCCGGTAGCCTTTTTATAACACGAGAAGCTCTAAGAAGCAATGCGCTTACTCAAGGGTTAAGGCAATTTCATTAAGTCTCTAATTGTTCCCAACAAGGTTTCTTTCAAGCAGCATGTATAATAATGTTAAAAAAAAACTTCTTCCTAAAACTGATTTTGAAAAAGAGTACGTCTTTATTCTAGTTCCAAGATCACCGACGTCACCATGTCATCTAAATAACTTTAGTTTTCCACATCACCTGACTTAAATAGGTGGGATATATTTATGACGTAGGATAACTATACAGAATAGTTTATTAAGTATGGAAACATAGACGCAAGTCTGCTGAATACCACAGTCTTAGAATAACTTGCACCTTAAATGGGAATTTCACACATACTCTTATTTCCATCTAAACCCCAGAACCTAAACAATCAGCGTATAACTGAAAATCGGAATGTGCGGATAAGAAATAGTTTTGACCGGTGAATACTCCCTACCCTCTCCTCCAACTGGAGAGTAATCAGTGCTGAAAGGATGGGAGGCGACCTGTTAGAGAATAAATCTCAGATGAAGAGGATTTGTGACAGTGTGACAGGGATATTAAGGAGGAGCTGTCCGTACACTTCTCTTCCGATATTAAGACCTGTGAAGGAACTCAGTTGAAAAGGAGAAGAGATTATTAAAGTGAGAATGAACTGAACGGCTGAACTTTAAGATATGACATTTTGCTTTATAACGCATTTGTGCTCGCGCATTAGTTACACCGGGTAAAATAGTCTATTGTGTAAACTGTGTGAATAATTAGCATGCTGTCTCACATTGTAAGGTTCTTTTTTTATCAAACGATACTCATAGTAAGAAATATTGCTTCACGTTTCAGTAGAAAGGCAAAAAGAGTGAAGCGATATTTCTCTCTTTAATAACTAATTAATTATCTTTTGTTTTCTTCATGAAACAGAACGAAACACGCGAGTGGATTTAAAAAAAAATAAAATTAATGAAACTTCGGGAGATACATACAATAACTAAAGCAAAATTCAAAGGGGTAAATCTTTCATCGAAACACTGTTATCGTGATTACTAAAAGATTACACAATTAAAGTTAAATACATTTAAAGTTTATTTGGCCCTTAATGAAAACATCCTTTGTCTCTCGATTTTGAATAAGATGAGACAATTTAAATTAAGAATGCACACATTTCTGAAAGCTTGTTCCGATAAAATACTATTCTAAACCTTCACAAAAGAAGCAAGAAAATAATGGTATTTCACACCCACGTGTGTAAACACTGACTGCCGTATCTTCTTAGGCAAATTTCGTTTTTTTGGGGTGATGCAATGTCAATACGAAACAGGACTTGAAATAAATATTTGTCTCTTTCTCTGGAAAAAGGAGAAAATCAGCTTAGGAAGATTTAAAGGTTATTTTTAAAGGGGAAGGGTGAAGATATGTTTTTATTATGAATATTTTTTTCTCCCTGCTAAGAGTGTCTGTATCCGAAATTCGGATTGTTACTTTCAGCATGCACGAGAGCACACAAAGGAGTTTTATGGCGTAGTAAACTTCATTTTCTTCTTTCCACTGTTAATCTCTTAAACAGAAATTTATAACTTGACACTTTTGCCTCTTATTATTTTTGGTGAGTAAATTTCTTTATCTTAGTTGTAGAAAAATAAAAAGATGCACATCGTAAGCACATCAGTGGGTGTTATGCTACATACTTTAAGAATGTATTAAATAACCTAATTAAGACCCGCAATGACCAAGAACGTAGAAATTCATTGCGCTAACCCGGATCTTTAATTATCATTGAAAAATTAAAGTTAAAATGTGTCACAAATGTTGAAATGGGTTAAATGTTGAAATGGATGTTGGCTTGACAAAACAAAATACCCTAAACTAAGAAAAAGCCCCAACAACTACTAAGTTAGTATATCAGTTGTAAGATATTAATGAGTATTATAAATGTTTTACTGTTTGTCTTAGCAGCCAACTTATCTGCTATTCCGATACTTTATAAGCCATGTTTACTGAACTAAACATATATATGTTTATATTTGATCTATATCATTCTTAATGTAAAGTTTAGACTTTATGTATTAATATTTTATATAGTATATACTTTTTATGTAAAAAAATACTTTTATCTTGAACTTTTAAGCTCTTAAGCATGAGATCTTAGTCTTATGACTTCAGATTATAAATAAAATGTTTGTGGTACATTAATGTTTTTAATGAAAACTTTCTTAAAAGAAAATTTTTAAGTACTAGTAGAGTAAATTTATAAGTTTTCCTCAAATAATTTATCGAATAATTTTCCCATTATAGTTTGAGCAAGTTGCTTTAGTAATAGGCATTCGTAATCTGTATTCTTAAATCTGTATTTACATTTATCTAAATATTACCAGTCCTCCAATTAAAGATAGATGAGATAAAATTAAACAATTGTGAATGATATTGTTATTCACGGAGGATAGAAATAAAATTTTGGAACTTCAAACTCTGATTAAATACATCCTCTCTCTGTATATATATATATATATATATATATATATATATATATATATATATATATATATATATATATATATATATATATATATATATATATAAAAGGATAAACGAATTAACTAGCTAAATTGTCCCTTAACGCGTGCTGGAAACATTAAAGTTTAATTTAGATATTAGTCAGAGCCCCATGTTCTCTCCCGCATTTCGAAAGATTGTACGATCTCTGACGCACGAGGTCAGATGGTCGCCGATAGCCAATTAGAAGTTTTTGGCTGCCTAGTGTCAGGGTCATGAACCCTTGGTATATAAGCCGGAGTAAGGGTTTTCGCACGCTTTTTCTTGACTGTCCTCGTACTTTGCTGATGTCCCACACATGCTTTTTGTCATCTTCGCCCTCTTCTTGTCCTGTGTTGCTCTATCGCCGCACGCCGCGTCCGTTTTCCGTCAAACAAGATGAAGCGTAGCTAAAAACTCCGGCAGGTCTGGAATTTACATGTATTCTTATGCGTGCTGTAAAATACTGCAAAACGCCTTCATTCTGCGCCCAGAATAAAGACAGTTCTAAAAATCTATGGAGATTCATTTCGACCGAACTACAGGTGGAATGCCCACAGCTGCTGGGAATTTCATATATATATATATATATATATATATATATATATATATGACGTAAAAAACTTTGAGTATAGAAAGTAAAGAGCGATACGCGTGTCATGCAAAAGTACGAGTAGTTTAATACAAGTTTAAACACAAAGAGTGACTGTCCTTCAATAATTTTGCAAGCTTTCCATTCATAATCAAGTTCCTGCCTTTCGCGACAGAGAATTCCTGGCATAACCCCAACATTGGTGGGAGTAATTACGGGGCATTGCTCATCCAAATAAGCGTAAAAAAATTCCTTATGGATCTAAACTTATTGAACTTCCTAATCATGGCTGCCTTGCATACGCTTCTGTTGAAACTTGCCAAAGTTTTCCTCTAAAAGCACTGGGGCTTTTTCTGAAGACTTTAGATGAGAGACAGAACTTCCTGCTTCTAGAAATTATTACGTTACGTGCAGAGCGACTTCGTGGAAATCTTCGTGGACGTTTTGTCGGTGAAAATTCCCATGAATATGTGTTGCTAACTTCATTGCCTCATACCAAAACACACAGTGTTGTGACACTGCACCATTGAAAGTTTGTATTTCCAGATACGTGAGGTATAACGACAATAAGCGCTTTGGGGAGCGCTTGTATTTAAGTTAAATTGCGAAAAGTTGATGCACTTTACAACATTTTGAGACGTTACTCTATTTTATACCTCCCCTGTGTAATTCTATGCTCTCCTGGTAAGTAGAAGTCACCTTTTGTAACATCTTGCATGTATACAAAATTGAAAAACAAATGTACTATAGACAAACCATTATTTAAACACGCAGCTGATAGACATTGATTTTTTAATATAAATACTTCCAAATTAAAGCACGAAACGAGATACTTACTAGGCAAAAAATAATATAAAATTTGAAACTGGCAACTAATACATAAAAGGAAAGAAATTTGCAATTTCTGATGCATTTTTAATGACAATGCAAAGTTTAACGATAACATCTGTATATAAATACTGTCAATGTTATCAATAAACGAACTTTTTTTCTGTGAATAATTGAGAAGAAAGGAAATCCTCAAAAATAATTTAATAAAGTTGCAGCTTTGTAGTTTGCCGATTACCCCGGCTCAAAAAATGAAGTAAAATTTAAGAATTCATTCAGATTCGAGGAAGATAGACATTAAATGGTTTTACTCGTATATATTGGACTGAGAAAAAATAATAAAACTTCGCATATCTAGGACTTTCTGGATTTTCCAAGTATGCTACTAAAGTTAAAACGATTAGAGGGAAGAAATATAAGCAATAGCTCTAGGGAGTCGATTCCTTAAAAGCTCAGTTGTTTTATACATTTTCAAGGAAAAACTTCACATTCTGAATATTATAGATATATATTTGTGGATTTGTCACTTTCCTGTCAGTAAGATATATGCCGTCAAACTATTCAAAAAAGTATATGCCAAATTTGTCCAACATCTGGCTTCAAATTCTCAAATTAAAACAACCAACTTCTCTGTTATACAATTATCATTGAAAGTTTCATTAAACGTGCTAGTATGAAAGTTCAGACGTAAAGGTATTTCCTTAACAAGTTAATTTTTGTTTCATTTGAAGCAATTTTCAAAATTTCCTTTCGCACTGAAATTTTATGCATGTACATTTAAGTTGAATTCATCAATTTTTTGTGTTAATCTGATATATTGCTGTACTATAGTTTATGTGGGCTTGAATTAGACTAGTGGTAACGCGTCGGCTTTCGGCACCAAGGTTGCTCGAGTCGAATCCCGACAAGTGTCATTAAATACCTTCGTGTTGAGGCCAGATATGGGCACGTTAAATCCGTATGCCGAAAAGTTCTTCTATGAGGTCAGTGGATGGCTAAAGTACGACCCCCCCCCCCAGATATCGCCCCTGGGGTGTTCGATTAAAATCGGGATGACACCTAGTTCAGTCGGACTCCGACCCTTGTGGTGCTGTTATAAACCAGAACCGTACTAAACTCGCAAAGCCAATATAAACCTGGTAAGGAACTTTCGTCCAGGGGGCATTAAAAACAACACCAACATAGTTTATTCTTCAGAATACAGGACACGTCAAGTTAGGAGGAGCCACTTAATGAAACAGGATATGTATGCCCTGCAGTTTTAGACAATAGCGCCCTTTACACGTGCGCTCTTTCCCGCGTGAAACCACAATCCCGCGCGATTGAGTGCACGTGTAAAGGTGTCGGAGAGGAAGGGAAAGCTGCTTTGGAGAGCATAATGCAAGTTTTCCCGGACGCAATCCCGTACGCTCCAAGCACTCGCGAAAGAGCGTACGTGTAAAGGGCGTTATTAGTTGTAATTAAAGGCTTCGCAGTCGTTAAAGGATGTTTAGGATCACATATTCGTTGAGAATTGAGAGTTTCATATACAGAATCATCCAATATATTTACTGGTAAGGAAATGGATTGCAATTTCTTTCTAGTTTGACAGTAAACATTGAACTCCGAATATCTTCATTTCCTTCCAACTATGCATAAAATGTTTTCAAGAAACCCCTAAGAACGTTAAAGACACATGTCATGTAGAGGAAATGAAATAGAACTTGAAAATGTTCGATAGGAACTTATGTTTATGGAAAGGATAATCTCGAAAGTCGTATCTACATCAGATAGATCCGTACACTAAAGTATTCTTTAGTGTACGGTAGATATACGTAAGGTTTCTCATGTTGCGTCGTGATCACTGACAAGTTTAGCTCTGCTCAGCATGCATGACTAGACTCTTTGCCTCTCATTATTTTTGGTGATTGTTCATAGCATTAATCCAAAACCGAAAACCCTGAGACACTCAGCGAGCGTCTTTATTTTTTATTTTATTCTTGGGGTAATTCTTCTTTTTCTATTTGTTGAGTTACTTGTATATACTGTAGTTCCTGAAAATCAATTCACGCATTATACGAGTTCGTTGTGGTCATAACGCGCTTCTTAGCTAAAATATAAACAATTGGATGAAGGAGAACTTGGGATTTTATAGGAGTTAAACGACAGCAATGTTGCTAAAAAGCCTATGTGAGCTCTTAGTTTAGGTATCAGGCTGGTGCTGTCATTTTCATTTGACCCGTGTATCAACAGTTCAAGAGTATTGAACATTTTGCAAAAGTTGACATTTTGACTAAATCCTCCAGTGAATCAATTTGTAGGAAAAATTCTTGTCCCAATTGAGTTTTTTAAAAGCACACAAAAAATTACTCTTACATCAGACCTTTATAAAAAAAACCAAGGGCCCTATAACCTACACTTTCTTGCTTTTTTATATCTGTTGTTCGGAATTGACTCTTAGTTGTAGGTCCTGATCTACTGAAACCCCTGTAACAAAAGAAGATGGTAACGCACTAATCCAATGAAACCGACCTTTGTATCGGTTTCTAAGAATAACGAATGCTTTAAACATCAATGGTCACCAATACTGGAAAATACAAGATAATGTCCATGAAAGCTCAATTTACCAGTTCAGAGAATGTATATGTTTTTAGCATTAATCTATTCACAAAAAATTCGCAATTCCCTTCCTTCTTTTATGCTCTTTGCACTAAAGTCCCCAAACTCTTGCTTGAATAAAAATCCAACTTCTCGAATAAAAATAGGTGCAATAAAAGACATTTTGTAACACCGCATTGGTAAACATTGACGGCGATGCCTCAGGAGGAATTATTCGTTTCTTCAGTTATCTGACATGAATACTAAAGCAGACCTGGGGAAGCATAAACATTTGTTTTCACTTCACACTAGGACAGGATCGCGCGCGTCACGTTCCCCGAATTCTTGTTTGAAAAACATTTTGCAATGATTTTTCGCATAGGAATACTTATGAATTATTGTAGCCGGAAGAAAGAAAAAAGTATTTTCTGAGAAGCAATTGAGTGCCCATTTTCTAGAACGTATTCGTTTTGTATGTCATTCAAATTTAAGGTTCTCTATTCAGTTTTAACCAGAGAAGTTAAAGCTTTTAAAACTTTTACAGCGCTAAATATTTTCTCTCAAAAAAGTGAAGTCACGATGAGAGAGAAATTTGAAGATTAATTAAACGTTAAAAAGTAGAGGAAAAAATTGTTGTCTCAAACTGTTATATTCTCCAATAATTTACACTAATTCAAAATAAGTATGCTTGTTGAATTTTTATAATCTACTAGTGGCTATGATTTATCATGTTCTCAGTGCTTCCAAGAAATAAAATAGTTTTGTTTAGTTATTTACAACCAGCATCCCTAATTGTATGATTTTCGCCTAGTGGCTAAGTGGTTAAGGCACCAGCCTGCCACGGGTTCGATTCCCGCATAAGAGTTGGTTTATTCTGGGGAAACGGTCAGTCTTCCGCCAGCAAAAGGAGCCCCCGTCTAGAAAGGGAAGCTGCAACCCATCGTCCATCGCCATATGCAGTGTCATCGTTTGTTAATAAAATTCTTCTGTGATTGTGTGATCTGTGTGTTTCTATTTCATTGCATTCATATGTACACCGGACTGGGGTGTAATATCCTCAGCCCCCAGGGACATTAGCAAAAAAAACATTGTATGATTAGCATAAAAAAACTATCATTGCCTGCGCCTAATCTATATCATAAAGCTTTACTGTTTGATACAACCCACTATGCAGAACGTCTGCCAACATTTAGAGATTATCGTTGCAAGGTTACCCCACGTGGGTTTGGGTTCGAATCCAGGTTAAGGTTTGGTTGTTTCTGTTCCTCACCCTCATAAGGAGTAATGTTAGCTCATCTATTGTGTCCTCCCTAAATAAAATAACTTAGAAATATTTGTAGTGTGTATAGTATAATGCCTTAGGGATATGTTTGCTCCTATCTTAGTGTAATTATATTGCGTTTTTAAAACTGTGATAGTTGGTGCCCGTGCGATGGATCATGGCATTTCAAAGATACCGTAGATTTGGGTTACTTGGACCCAAAAAGTGAAGATTTGTGTGCATTTCTTACCCAACGATAGCCTTAAAAACATATTTGGGCTGATAACCTGATTTTAACAACTTATTTGAAGATTCCCTAGCATTTTAAGTCTTTTTCAAACCAAAATTTTAATTATATATATATTTAATAAATTATTCAAATTTGGGTTCAAGTAATCCCTTGATTGGGGTTACTTGGACCCAACCTACTTTTTACATGAAATATACAATTCAAATAGGTAGTGGGCTCAAGTAGCACCTAGGATCTTGAAATAAAAATAGACGCTTATGTATGAAAAAATTATTTTACATTAAAACAGAAAACAAACCCCATTTTATTTGCAAATCTGATTGTTAACAGTGGATGCGTCTTCAAAACTAATTTTACCCAGTTACGCTCAGGTTGTTTAGAAAACATTTCACTGATCTTTCATGCATTGCAAGGTAAGACGACAATAAATCGAAAGTCCCGTTCGTCTACGGGAAATCCAAAATCACAAATTTTGTCTAAATGACTGGCACAGGCCAACTCTTCTTCACTATAAAATATGATTGGACGTCCAGGTTTGTTCAATAAACCATTCTGCAATCTCATTTTTATAGTGGACCTACTAATTTTAAAGTGGGTTGAGGCATCTCTCTGAGACATTTCTCCTGACCTCACAGCATTTAAACATTCCTCTAATTTTTCAGCTGTAAAACCCACTTACGTTCTGCTCCAAGGAGACTTCTTGTACTTTCAGGGCATTTTTGTATCAAATCTGCGAATAAATGCACATGAACCACTTAATAAAAGGAACCCGACGTGAAGTAATGATATTCTTTTTACAGTGAAATTTGAGAATGTCTAATCAAGAATGTGACTAGGGGTTAATTGGACCCACTTCATTGCTTGGGTCCAAGTAACCCCATTTTTAGTTTATCACCACACTAGTTAATGCTTATAATTTTTACTGGGTTAATTGATTCACTATCCATCTAAAACTATTGTTATATTCTTAAAGACTGTATTTGTAATGTAAATTTATCCTTACCTAATGTGGGACTGCAGTGTGTAAAGAAGTGAAGGTGGAAGTTATAAGGTCACAAAAATTCTTGTTTTTATCACAAAGCAACATAACCTGAACTTAAAAAAGGTGGGAAGAGCGGGAACGTGGTAAAGTGGCTCAGAATCTAGCTTATGCTCCTATCTGTTGGAGAGATTATGAATTATACCTATATTTTATTGACAAGAGACCGAGATGTAATTTAAAACACTTTTTTTGGTTTGGGTCCAAGTAGCCCCAAGTTACGGTACAGGCAAAGTTTAGACTTACAACTTCGACTATTTCAAGGGTGAAGCACGAATAAAAGAATTCCAGTAAAACGTCGAACCTACTGCAACAGTGTTGTCATCGGAAGACTCTGAATGACCGTGACAGGTGTATTCTGTCGACAATGTGTTGGTATCATGCAAGAGCAGTGCAACATTGGTGCAAATAACATCGCAATTAAAGTGCCGGGTGCCTCGACTAACATCAGCGTGAGGAATATACTGCATGATATCGGCTGAAATAGCTGATGCCCAACGACGTATAGAAAATATCCCAGTTTTTCTGGCACTTCAGTGAAAAAGAGGAAGATTTTATGGCGTAGTTCAAACTGACAATGAAACTTGATTGCCATGTGAGGCGCAGGTTTTGGTAAAATGTCGAAGAGTAAACTTATCCCAGGTAGCCATATTTTGTCCACATACGTAGGTATCTGAAATGTAACACCTTTGCAAGTCGATAGTAAATTGTACCCAAATTTTCATGCAGCAAAGTAAAAAAATGAATGAATTCGTAGACAATATGTACAGGGTATAAATAATTACAAGATAAAAAGAACTTTTTATATTCCATGTTTTTAAATTTTCTGTTGAACCATATTAAACTTGACAATTCTATGTATTAATAAATACTTTAAAAATTTTTTTGTTGAATTATCCCATCAACTTGAAAAAAAATGAAGTTAATTGAAAGTTAACTTGCGTTTAATATTTCATTCCCGTTCCGGCCGATAGATGGCTGCTCCAGTCTACAAAACAAAATTAACTGAAAATAATAAAACCATGGTAAAAATGTGCTTAAAGTTGGCTAAAAGTATTTAAAAATTCATTTTCATCGTGTTCTGAGCTATTCTAAAAGTTTCAAATGTCTAGCTAGTCGGGAAGTTAGTTAAAAATCGATTGCAAGATTTGTACTTGACAAACACACACACAAACTCACAAACAAGAAAGCAAGTCAATAGAAGCTAAAAAGGCATACTGTCAGAGGGTACAAGGTGTACTGTCAGAAGATACAAATCTTTAATGCATGGCCCAAAACACATTCTTTAGAAGTAATTAAATTTCCTTTCAACTCATTTGTCAGAAACTAACACTCATATATATTTTAATGATAATTATTGATAAGTTTTCATTCATTAATCTTCTGGGATGTAAACGATATTATTTTAATTTTTCTAATAAACATATTAGTAAGATTCTAAAGGCACGTGTTGCACAATATCTACGGGAAGGGTTGTCCAACTACCATTCTAAGAATTTCGAATAAAACCAGTATTTGGAATCGTTATTCGGGCAATTTAAAACCAGCAATATGTTTGAAGCTTTGCCTGTATTGAATTCCTTAAAGCAATTAATGCAAACGCTGTATTAAACCCTACAATAATTGACACCTAATAAAAAATTTTAATGTTAATTAAGACAAAAGATTAAATTATGTGTCACGTATAATTAGAGAACATGTCGAAAGGTATTTTCAGCCATGTTCATTTCGTTTTTAAATTACAATTACAAGAATATTTTAAATTTGCTGCAATTAAACGAGCGAGAATACATTTCATGTTAATTTGTTCATTGAATTTATAACCGGATCCTAATTAGCGCTAATCAATTATCGCAATTCATGAATGAATTGGTTTTCGGCTAAATAGGCTTAATTTGAATTAAAACGCATCCCTCCCTGTTTGTAAGCGAACAATTCATCATGAAACACTGCATGAATTATTTGTGTAATGGTAATGGGATTTCTTAATTCTCTTTTATAACGAAATTTAATTTTTTTTAGTTATGCCAAATTTGAAAGAAACATAGAGATCATCTGCATCTCCTCCTATTCTTGGATTTTCCCTTTCGCTGTTCTGGGAAGAACCTAATTCCTCTAATAAGTCTCTAATTTCAGATGACTAATTACTGAAAGCCGGAACACGAGTCTACCATGAACGCTAACCGTGAAAACTGCAGATAAATAGGCTTAGTGCGATAATGCTTGGATTACAATTTTTCTAACGTGTGATATCTATTTATAAAAACAAAATTTTTCATGTTAAGTGGTCAACTGAAAAATTCCAATCGTGTGATATATCATTGAAAGGATGCGCTACCATCTCTAATACTTTGTCTCTTCAAGTAAATAAATCTAAACCGAAATCTTTAGAAACATGGTAAAACTATCCACTCGTAGCGCTAGTCGTGTTGTCCTGAACATTCATGTGGAAAACTCTGAAAGCCTGACTTTGTGTTGTACATGGCTATTTTGCCTTTTCTCTTTTATAAAACATCTACCGTGCGGATGATTGCTGCGTTTTCCCACACAGATGGAATGTATAAATAACATTGGCAACTTATATTGTCCATGCAATTGCTTCAAGAAATCGCATGAAAACACAAGAGATGCATGTTGGGAATGTTTTAAAAGAAAGTGTGATGTTTATTCATGTGCTGCAGTTATGCAGAGTCCGTGTAGGTCGATCAAATATACTTCTACCAAGGTATTGATCCAGAAAGAAAATTGAAGGTCCTATTTTTATCAAGAATTAATAGATAGATATTCTAATAAATTATGAGTTATTACTACTGATTCATTCCAAATTTTCCAAGAAATGATTCGGCAACAATGACTGCTCAGCAAAACACACGAGCCACTTGAAAATTACTCGAGTCCTTTTTGCTGTATTTATAATATGCCACATAATACGGACATATCCTACATTCGGACATGTGAGACACTCTCAGCTTGGGATCTCTATATCCGATATTGGGAGGCGAGAGTAATATTGAACAATTAATACGTCCAGTTTCCTGTTCAGTTTTATACTTATAGCTTGCTGTTATTTTTAACTTTGCCATGTTTCTTTCCATTGGAAATGGAAAAAATATGCTTATTTATAATTAAAGAGAATATATATTTCTAGTATAAGATTAGCGAGCTTACACGCAGTGGGTTTGGGTTCAAATCCCGAATAAGGCTTGGACGTTAACGTGTCATCCCTTCAAAGGGAACAATGTTGGCTCATCTAAATGGTGCTCCCACAAAAAAGTAGCCAGTAAAACTTCGTGGTGAGTAACAAAAGGCGAAAGACTCACGACAAGTGCATTAGACAAAAAAGTATAAAACAAGCTTTATAGATATTATGAACATTTATTACAATTTTGAGATTTATCAGTTGTACAACGTGAAACATTTTTTTATCGCTTACATTCAAGAGTGTTTTATATTTCCGCTTTTATTTCTATGATTCTCTTGTGTAATGATGGACTTGTACCTTTTAAATTTAGATTAGCATTGCTGATACTCACGTGACAAAATTTTGAATGAACATTTTATAAGGCTGCGATGTGGATTTTGTTAGTGTCGAACTTCCATAAACATGTTTGTCTATTGATGTGTTTTATATTTCTGAGAAATTTTGTATGATTCAATGCAGGAATAGTTAGTGCTTCGATCACACCCACTCTAGGATTTCATACTTCCTTTAATTGAAATCTTATAAGTAAAGATTTTCTATTTTAAAATGCATATTGTCTACTTTCCGTTTGCAAGGCAAATATATCACGACAAGTGCCTCTGCATTAGGAGAGAAAAAAAACTTCTCGCGTTTGAAATTTTACGTTTTGATAAAATATTTTTCGAGATCATTTTGACATCTTAGGAGCAAATAAATAATGCTCAATGTACTGCAATGGACTGCAATGTACAACGATTTAAAAATAACTGACTACCAGTATAAAGATGAAATAGATGGGATAAAAAAAAAATTATTGTAGATTTGTAATTTTTATCGAATAAATTTTGATTCAAAATCTAAAGATATTTAGTTGATGAAATATTTTGTTAAAAAAAACTGCAACATTAAAATTTTATGCTGGACAACAAAAATATTTCTAATCAAAATAAAATTTAAAAGCAAATATATATCTCATTGGTTCTGCAAATTTAAAGCAAATTTGTAACTTAAGATACATATCCTCGTTTAATGTTCCAGAGGGTGATTTTTAGACTGCAAAATATTGGTCGATCACATCAGTTGAGAAGTTACTCGCCCTCATCTCCCGCCATTGCCGTAATCAAATGGAAAATGCGTGCGTAACACTCAGTCAAAACCTTTCACACTATTACCCATCTCCCTATAAGCTTTCCCGGAATCCTCTCCCTATATTCTTTAACGAAAGAATGATAAAAAAATTTCAAAAACATTTTTTTGATTAAATAACACTTTCTTGTAACTTCAGGTAATTTTCATCTATACTTTTCTATATTTTTAGAAAAATCGTAACGTTTAGGCTAGGCGCCCACTGGCGATTATTTCAAAGCAACTTTTTAATCACAAAAATGAAGCACATTGATTCCTTCGGTAATGCGCCCACTGGCGATTTTTCAGTTGCGGCAACTAAAAAATTCCAACATGTTCGATTCTTTGGGTGATGAAACTGTTGCCGGGGAAAATTGATCACGTTGGTTTAGATAGGACTGCGCCCACTGGTGATTATTTAGTTGCTCGCAATAGATCTGACCATAGACGTAGCGTGCTTCTAACTTTTTTTTTTTTTGGGGGGGGGGCTGCACGAATTGAATTCAGTTAGGGTCCTCTTCCGCGCATTGACTGCCAGATGGTCCTTAAAATATGAAATATGATTTTTTGAAATTGAATAACAATAGAATTGGTGTTTGAGTAGTATTCAAAAGTTATACAATGAGAAAAATAAATATAATATAAATAAAATGAGAAAAAAAAAATCGAATTTTTGTTATGGATCATATCATTGTTAAAAACTATGTTAAGGCATAATCTTAGGTAAAGACATAATCGGAATCTTTAGTTTCATAGTTTGAAAAAGCGGAAAAAACAACTTTCTTAAATGTTTTCTACAATTTTCCGATTTTAGCATAACTTCTATTAACGTTTAAAATTATTTCAAGTTAAGCTGGGGGGCACGTAAGTCACAGCTAATCTTTCCTGCGGTGGTATAGCCAAACGTAATCTTGTATTTCGGTAAGAAATACTGGGCCCCACTAATAACAACAGGTTCTCGAAACTCTTAAAGCTCAACCGAAAGTAGTTGAAACATTTTGTTGGGTGTACTCTTAAATCTTCAAATAATGTATAAAACTGCCCGTCAAATAATCAACTACTTATTATTGGATGGACCCAAAATCTTCTGGGACTTTGTTTACGTTTTCGCCGTAGAGCGAAGGCACAAACACATGCAGCTTCCACGAAATCCATTTTCAAACTGAGTGCAAAGCAACTATTTAGTTGCCAGTGGGTGCTTGTCGAAGGCATCCGGCAACTTTCAAGTGACTAAACTGTTTAGCTGCCCAAATTAAAAGCTGCCAGTGGGCGCCTGGCCTAAATCTCCCAAGGAGCAATTTTCAGACTGCATAATATTTGTCGATCGCATCAGTTGACAATTTGCTCGCATTCTCTTCGCCCTGTCCTTAAGCAAAGGGAAAATGCGTGCATAATACTCAGTCAAAGCCTTTCACACTATTACCATATTTCCCTATAAGCTTTCGCTTAAATGGAAATATGATGGGAAAAAAGTTCAACACATTTTTTTTGCTGCTTTAATAGCATGTTTAGAACTTAAATTTACTTCAGGGAATTTTCATCTACTTTTTTTTGTATTTTAAGATAATTATCAACGATTAAACTCCCAGGGGGCAATTTTAATACTGCATAATATTGGTCGACTGAATTAGTTGACAAATTATTCACTTTCTCCCCGCTCTCTCCGTAAGCAAAGGGAAAATGTGTGCATACTAATCCTCAGTCAAGCTTTTCACACTATTACCATATTTACCTATAAGCTTTCGTTTTAATGGAAATGTGATAGAAAAAAATTCAACACATTTTTTATGCTGCTTTAATGACATGTTTGAAAGTTAAATTTACTTCAGGGAATTTTCATTTACTTTTTTTGTATTCAAAGATAATTATTAACGATTAAATTCCTAAGGGGAAATTTTAAGACTGCATAATATTGGTCGATTAAATTAGTTGACAAATTATTCGCATTCTCCCTGTAAGCAAAAAGAAAATGCGTGCATAATATGTCTTCCTAGACAAAACCTTTCACAGTACCCCAAAATATCCTCTCTCCTTATAAGTTTTACGTTCAATAGAAATATGACGAAAAAACGTTCAAAATTTCTTTTTGCTGTAATAACATATTTGGAACGTAAATATACTTAAAGGAATATTCATATTTTTTTTTAACTTCCGATGAGTTGCTTTAATTCCAATTAAATCGTTAATATCAAACAGTAATGATCAAACAAATCTTCTATTCTCCAACGATACTTGAAGTTAATTTATGAAATTTAAAATTCTTAATATATCAGTCCGATGCTGAATATATGAAACTCTCCCAAAATAAAATTCTATACTCTATAGTGTACATGTCAACATCTCTGCACATTTACTTTCCTTAAAGTGTGGAGGAAATTTAAAAATACAGTATACGACACCCATTTTACTAAAAACTAAAAGATCTTCCTAATATATTTCCTTTCCTTATAGCTGTCGGGACTATTTATACAGCTTTGTAAGAAGTGTCTAGTGATAAAGATATTTGTTAAAACTCTGTTCTGGTTTTTAAAATTTTGAACTTTTAAAACTACTATATGCTGAAATATGATACTTTTCAAAAGAACGCTCTAATTACCATCAACGACATGATATTTTAGTACAACTTCTGTATAATTTTAAGACGTTGAGAATATTACCAGAATAAAATTTTTATTCTCCACACTCATGAATATCAAAGCACACAACTTCCTTTAATACGCATTTAATTACCAAACAAATTTAATACCAAATTTAATTACCAAATTTATATTTACTAACATGCGGCTGGACTCTTAAGAGCGTTGTCATATTTAGTTTGTTAAGTGAGTTGTCATATTTAGTAACTTTGTTTTTCTAAGGACTGAAGCTACGCAGAACTTGATTGCTTCTAGTTTAAATTCTATGAGTATTTTCTTTATACAAAGTAAAAACCTGTTCTTTTTCTTTTTGGCTTCTGTGTACTAACCCTGTTGGATTCGCCCAGCTGAATAGAGAAATTTCGCCCCAGGATTGCCGACTTGGATTTAAAGGATTTTTAAAAAAATGTTTCTCCTTGTGGCAGTGGCGTAGCTAGAACTTTTGCCGCCCGGGACTGTCTCCAATTTGCCGCTCTTTCCAAGTCAATCAATTGGTGGTTTTTATAAATTAATAAACATAAATAAATAATTGTAATTGAGACAAACTATAGGTGGGGAACTTTTTTACCATTGGATGCCATATTTAAATTAGGCAGTAATAAAGGAGGCCGCTTAAGTTGATATACCTATAAATGCAACTTTTATAAAGACCACAAGAAACTTACGGAGGTCGCAGTTTCCCCACCTATGAGACAAAACATATGCCTAATTTATAAAAAAAATTCAATAAAATATGTTTTATTTTATATTTTTATATTTATATATAAAAATAAATAATTTCATTTCTTTTACAACTAATTTACAACTAATACTAAATAAAAAATATGCCGCCCGGTGCGGACCGCACCCACCGCACCCCCCTAGCTACGCCACTGCCTTGTGGCTTTTTTCGATTTAAAAAAATGCAAATAATATTTTTTAAATTAAATTATTCGGGGAAAAAATTTAGTATAGTGTGTTTTAAACGCTCATAAATTTCTTTGGTGGACGACATTTATAAAAAGAATCATGTTGCAAGGTGTAGAAAAGTTCAGGCTATCTGAAAATACCATTTTCATTGGATTATCAGCATTTATGTAGCTGCAAATAGTAGGCAATTTTTCTCCATAGGTTAACATTCAGGTGAGCAAATCTAATAGGGTTACAGCAGCCTTAAGATATATAACATAATTTATCCATTTGAATTCTTCCGTCTGCGAGTAGACTTATAGAATTTTCGAACAGACGGCGTAAGAGCACCGGTGTGTGTGACTAACGATAGAGGGAGGACGTCATGTTTACCATTTTGTTTACTATGAAAATGGATTCTTTTCTGCTAGCGAAACTGTTTTAGAAGACATCTAATAAATGTAAAATTAAGCATAACATTGAAATGTTATGCATGAAAAATTAATTAGCGTGAAAGCGAATTTATTGACACCTGCTCAATGATTTAGGGAACGATTTCCTGAAAATAATGAGAATTTAAAATATTTTACTCTGAAACTCGATCGCAATCGATTTTCTAGTAGAGGGATGTGTATATATCAGTGTGTGATAGTTACGTAGAAAGAATAAAAATTTTCAGCCGAAAGGGGTTCAAAGGTTCTTTTTATGATTTATACAATCATAATTTATGAAAAACTAAAATTTCAGGGGGAAGATTTAGCCACTGAGACCGCTCCCATCTCTCTTGCAACGTCCCATATATATATATATATATATATATATATATGAAACTTTTATATATATGATACTTTTTATAACCATTAAAGGAAACACCTATTCAAAATTCTTTTTTTTATTATCGCAATATAATGACTCACCTCAACCTGTTTTTGACCTGGGAATAACCAAAATAAACTATTAGATTTCCCCCTAAAGCTATGCGTCAGCACCGTTATACTGTATAACGAAGAATGGTCCTCAGACTTCGAGCGACGGTCACCCCAAATGACGTTGAGGTCAGGTGTCGTGAACTGCCCAATCAGAAGTTCATTTTCACTCGCACTCGGGCGAGACTTTCATTTTGGCTCTTTGTGTGGTAGCATTGGTAGTGGAAAGACGCAGTTATTACGCTGCGATTCTATATTTTCTGCGTGCTGTTCCGGCAGCATCAGGATGGTTCTTAAACATGATAATCCTATAATAAGTGTCTACCATGAAATCTAAACAAGATGTAAATCCAACCAACGAAAGTGTTCCAAAAAAAAAACTGTTTGATGAACTTTTCTGGATGTCTGGTGAATATCCATTTGCCTGTCTCCCCAGCAACCCAGCTACGACTTGAGCCAGATCCAAAATACTGTGAAGCCTGTTGCGCTTCATCCCGATCAGTTAATATTACAAGAAAAGTCTCGCAGGAATGCTCTACCTGCGCGTGAAAACCTCCAATGGATTTCCAGCAACGCGTGAACCCCGACATGGAAGTAATAATGATGTTAAACTGGAAGAGAAAGAAGAAAAAATACTGTGATATATAGAAGGAGACCAGATTTTCTCCCACATGCCACCGGAGGACTGACCCTAATGATAACAGAGACTGGTATGCGCGAAATCAAACCGTTGAGAAACCAAACGTAGAAAACTTTCCTGTTCACGATAATAGTAGAAAAGCAATGTTGGATACTATTTGCGAAATATTTGATGTAATTTTCGACTGGAAACTCCCTAATGAAGATAAGACTATGATTTTTTTCCCCTTCTCATGAATAACTTTCATCCAGCCTCTAGGACTGTATGTAGTGAATTTGAATCTGCCATGGTCTACAGTGTGCCAGAACATTCGAGGCAATTCATGAACAACCTTGAAATTTAACTTTTAAGCGATTAAAAGAATGTAAAGAAGCCCGTAACTGGAAACTTTGTGAAATAAATAAATAAATAAATATTAAATGCTGATTAAATTAAATTAACCAAATTATGAAGTAAATTAATACTCCAAAGGCAAGTTAATATTTGTGAAGTATTTTTAAATGAGTTATATTTCAATAAAAGATATTATACGTGTGTTTAAGTATATTAGATAAAATTTTATTGATATTATGTGTTTTTAAAGTAAGGTTGAACAAATATGAGTATTTATAACATGTTTTCTTAGATATAATTCAGAGTATTAAATAGATTACAGAAAAGATGATGAATAATAAAAAATGATAAAAATTTGCTATGATAAAATAACTATGTGTAGATAATTTAAGTCCATACTCTTAAGATCTAGTTAACTCTTTTGATGTATCTTAATAACCTCATTTATTGTGTGTTTTAGTTTCATTGAGTGATTTTTAACATTTTCTGTTTATTATTGATTTTTAGTGTGCTATGAGATTGTAAGTGAAGTTAATAATTGAAGAAGATATTAAAATTTAGAATGGTGATATTTTAGTAATTTAGTATGTCATGTTGTTATATGCACAGATGAAAAATAATATTTAGGGTCCTATCTAGAGATTTAATGCCTTTTATTTTTATTTTGTGTTCTTGTGGTACTATTTATTGCAAAGAATGGGACTTTGTTTACCAAAAAGTGCTGAGAGTTATTTATGAAACAAGAACCGAGAAACTATAAACTCAGAGGAAAGATTTGATTGAACTTTTAAACCAAAATTCTCTCAGGTACCAGGAATTTATTTGGTGTATTTTTTGAAATGTTTTTGATGCTCTTTATTTCACAATGAAAATTTTGGTGTTTTGAATATTTAATGGGCCTTAGTTATTTAAAGTTTGATGATTTTTGTATCCGGATGCTCTCGAATTAAACCAAGACCATACCTTCAAGATAAAACCAGGCCATCCATTCAAAATAAAACCAAGTAGATAAGTTGGAATTCCTTGACATGTGATAAAAAGGTCCTGTGTTTCCTTACTATGACATTTTATATTTTGGACTCTGAATTTACGCTATATTACCCTAGCATTACCTGAATGTGCACTCTTCTAACTGAATATTGAAAGTATTAAGAAATTAATGAAACGATTTAAGTCAAAACCAGTTCCTCCAATAACATACCCTCAACCCAACTATAATATAATTCCAAATGATTCTGTTAGACCCAGAACCCAAATTATAATGTAATTCCAAATGATTCTGTTAAACACAGAACTCTAATTATAGTGTAATTCCAAAATGATTCTGTTAAACACAGAACTCTAATTATAGTGTAATTCCAAAATGATTCTGTTAGACCCAGAACCCAAATTATAGTGTAATTCCAAATGAATCTCTGAAACCCAGAACTCCAATTATAATATAATTCCAAATAATTCTGTTAGACCCAGAACGCAAAGCCATCTACGACCAATCCAACCCAATGGTAACTCAGTTAGTCTGAATTTAGTGTGTTTTCCCAGGACCTCTGTGGAGCCAAGTGTCATACCTCAGACTGTCACTATTGAAAACCTGTGCTAAGTTCTCTGCTACAAAAGTAGAAATCCATTTTTTTCCGAAGATAAATATAATGTTGTTGAGTGTTATTTGTTGAATTGAAGTTTTAAGACAACATTTTGAAATAAATTATTTTTAAACCTGCTAATTCCTAATTATTTGAAATGTTTATCGCCATATTACCTTCATTTAGTTTGTTTACTGTGCTGAACTGTATTTTTTGTATTTTCCTTATTATTTTTCATGATGAGTTTTAAAAGGTCATTTGTCAGTATGCCTCTGAAGATATTTACCAAAATATTTTAACAATTGTATTGCCTACTCATCATGAAGCCTAACCCCATTTTTGACAGACCTTTTGATTATTATTATGCTCCTAATCCAACAACAGTAATTAAATGCAATTCAGACAACCTATCTCTTAAATTGAATTAGAAACCCCAAAATTGAAGAATTATAGAACAAACTGACAATCCACCTAACAGAATTGAATTATACCTGAATAATGACAAACCTCATGAACGCAGAGATCCATTTCCTTCTGATTTTACTTCTGGTGCATAACACCCTTGACTTCACTTAGGTGATTAAACTTTGTGTGTCATCCAAATAAATTAAATAAATTGAAAAAAATCGGATCTTATTTAAACTTCCTATTAGAAAACCTGTTATGTGTGAAATTTCTGGATCTCATGAGTGAAACAACCGAATGTGACAACTCAAATTCTTTTGCTTTTTTAAATTTATCTCCTTCTGGAAGCTCTGTCCTATCACCCCCTCTATTTACATTTTTCGAAGCCATCCAAGCTGCCGATTAACTTTTTAAAACCTCTTCACATTTCAGTCATTCAAGGCGCTGAATAAAATAAATACTTAGACTTTATAATGACCATAGACAGACCATGGGATGACCACTCCTTTCCTCCTAATTCTTATTAATACTTCCACAGGTATGACATTTGACAACTTTCCTATTTCCCCATCGTTGTAGTGTACAAGATGTTGTTTTTGGCTGTCATATCCTGCTGGGAGAATAACGGTTGGTACACTGTTGGGCCATTTTTCTTTATTCCTTATTCGTCAAGGAAGAATAGGTAGAAAGAAACCCACTTTTCTTACTCAAACAACTGCACAAACCCCTCACTCCTTAGAGGTAAAGTTATGAAGAATTTGAACCTAAGACAGTTTTGGGTTACACACATACAAACACACAGAAACACCTTTTTTGTACTTAGATTAAAAACAATTATTGTGATATATTGTATTCCCTAATAAAATATTGTATTTTACATTCCATTTTAAGTGCATATTGAAATTTTGTTGTGAATATTAAAGTACTGTCATGGCCATCCTAAAATGATAATTTGGGTGTATTTAAATCTTCATATCTTTTTATTTTTTGAAATGTTATATAATTTTGTGTTGAAACTAGGAACCTCCACTAAATGCACAGTAAGGACTAGGGACAGAGCAGGTAAGGACGGAGGAGGTTGAAATATTTTATATTATATGTCACATTATTAGTTAGAAAAAATTAGATCTAGTGTTCCTATTTTATGATATGTTGTGATTTTATGGGTGAAAAAAAATAATTGTATGATATTTCCATGACTCGTGCGAACACACAAAGGTGATATTTTGGCCAAATTTATAAACTTAAGTTCCTAAATTAAAATTTCTCTGTCAGACGCGATCCTCACCTGATGGAGGGCCTTGCTCGGGGAGTTTGGGCCCGACTCCTCTCGCAAGTCTTTTCCGAAGGGGGGGGGGAATGGAAATAACTTTTTATAACCATTAAAGGAAACACCTATTCAAAATTCTTTTATATTATCGCAATATATTAACTCCCCTCAACCTGTTTTTGACCTGGGAATAACCAAAATAAACTATTATATTTCTCCCTAAAGCCACGCGCCAACACCGTTATATAACGAAGAATGTTCCACAGACTTCGGGCGACGGTCACCTCATATGACGTTGAGTCATATGTCGTGAACTGCGCAATCAGAAGTTCATTTTCACTCGCACTCGGGCGAGAAATTGACTTTCTTTTTGGCTCTTTGTGTGGTAGCATTGGTACTGGAAAGACGCAGTTTTTACGCTGCGATTTTATATTTTCTGCCTGCTGTTCCGGCAGCATCAGGATGGTTCTTAAACATAATATTCCTATAATAAGTGTCTACCATAAAATCTAAACAATATGTAAATCCAACGAACGAAAGTGTTCCTAAAATGAAAAAGCTATTTGATGAACGTTTCTGGATGTCTGGTGAATATCCATTTTCCTGTCTCCCCAGCAACCCAGCCAAGACATGAGCCAGATCGGAAATACTATGAGGTTACAAGCCTGTTGCGCTTCGTCCCGATCTGTTAATATTACTTACACACACACACACATATATATATATATTCATATATATATATATATACACACACACATATAATATATACATATATTGTATGAGCGAAATCTAAAAGTTTGAAATTTTGCAATTTCATGGATGAGTACACTTCTAGTTTTTTCAAGCTTGTTTTTGAGGAGCAAAGAAATGGTATATCCAATATTCTACTTATTAAAGAATTGAGTGTTTACAATCTCGCAAATATTAATAACCAGTTACAATATTAAGGAATGTCATGGTACAAAGCCAAATTAATCAAGTATTTGATTTCGCAGACTAGTTCCCGAGGAACTCGGATACGTACATTAACTAAAAAAATCTTACTGAAATAACAGCAACTTTTATTTAATTAATGTTAGGGGAAAAGTACTAGGTGTTTAAGAACATCCCACGCACGCACGCACACACACCACACACACAAACACATATATGCATATATACATAAATATACGTATATATATGTATATATATTTGTATGTGTGTGTATATTACGACAAAAAACCTTAGTTCCCTATTTTATTCCACAAATCATTACTGTCCTACAAATTTCACCTTCAATCTTTTCCCTTTAAGTTCTATTTTTGGAATGCTCTTTTTGGGAGTTAATCAAAACGGGGAAAATTGTATACTTTAACGTCTCTCGAGGTGTCAGTTCATTGCTAAATGGATTGGACAACAGTCATAAATGACCGCATTACTAGTGATTTGGCCAAGCCGAAGCCTGTGGACTTTGGTGCATTGGAACACCAAAGTTGGTCATTTTCCTTAAATAATGGACTAATTTTTTGGATAGAATTTTAAAGAAAATTGCTCATGAATGTTGTACAATACTTTTAAAAATGGGGGAAAACCCCGAAAGAACATTAGAATCGTTTTAGTCCGACAGATCATTCTGCACACTAAAAACTATTAGTACAGCTCAGAGGTTCTCCTTAGTTCAAAAGTAATATCATTAATCTTTACATCCCGATTAAACTTCTTTTAGTTTTCCTTCATTAGAAAATTTTTAGTTTAAACGTGATATGATATATTGAGTTGTAATAGAGGATGTTAATTTCTAATTTCATCCAAAATTATATCTTCTCACTGAAGCCTACGATACATAAACGTGAATGGTATTGCCTCAGATGTAATTGTTGGGTTTCTATGTATTCCTAAGGTACGTTATATATGCTTTCATTATTAATGATTTTAATTGCATATCAATGTAACCTAAAATATCCCTCAAAGTATCCTTCTGAGCTTTGCAAAATATGTCTTATCCGACAGGTAGTGATATCTTAATTGTGCCGCCCCGGTGGCGTAATGGATAACATCTTCACCTTCCAGACCGTTGGCTTTGGTTAATTTCTTGTGTAAGCGGGCTTGGTTGTCGTCTCGGGTAAAGTCAGTCTTCCAGCTGAAATAGAAACCCCTGTCTTGAAAGGAAAGCTGTGAAAATATCAATGTCACCAGCTGTGAAAACAGCTGAGGTTTTTCACAGCTGTGGTCACCAGCTGTGAAAAAATAATTTTTTCTTTGTCTGTGTATTTCTTTCTATAATTACCTTCTCTCTCTTCGTATGTACTCCGGACAGGGGACCTTGTCTACTTAGGCCTCGGGAAATCCACAACAACATATCTTAATTGAATCCATTTCTGGTGGCGGTATCAATAATTGATCATAAAACCATTTATAAAAGCAAAGTACTGCAATTTTAATGTGGTGTAAGGACTTCGTCTTAAAAATATGACTGCCAGCCTTTTTGTATTTTTATGTTTTACTTGAATATCTTGAATAAATACTTGAATAAATACAGGCTATGTACAAAAAAATTTAATTTCGAAGGGGTTCATCACGGTTATCGACGAGGAAGGAAAGTCTTGAATCGTCTCCGTTTGCATCCCAGATTTTTCTAGACTAGGGCAGCGATTCGGTAACATGTATTTTTGTAACGGCTTCAAATCTGTCCATCCCCTATGTTTTTCGGCTTATAAGTACCCTCATAGAACGTTTTCGAAGAATCCAGATGCGCATTGTTACGCCACATTCCGGCCATTCCCCATTGATTAGGCGCTTTAGGCCGCGAGGTTCCACTTAATGGACTGGGTTACCATTCGAGAGAACTCTCGTAAGCGCCTCCGGTCATTAATATCTCTAAGTGCAGCTATCTGAGGCTGTTTAAGCGAAGGATATTTAAATTTATTAAGGTAGGTGTCCCAAATATCGCCTACTCTAACTTTTTTTCGACATTTCATCCACTTTTTTGTTTCTGATTAGGCTGGAATCTCAAAGAACATCCCTAAGAACTATTTCCTTTGGTATCCTGAGATCAACCAGCTCCAAAACTAGTGTCAGTTTAAGTTATGTAGCTAAATTGAAAAAATTGAAATTTCCAGGAACTCCAGAGCTGTTTCTAATATTGCCTACCTCTGTTCCTTTTACCGCCTACCAGGCGGAATTAGAAGCACCTGTTAAAAGGCGTTGCAAGCAAAGCCTCTGTTTAATGCACTTTCAAATGGTATAGGAAAAATTAGAATTCGGATCCACCTACCTGGTTATTCACTGGATTCCGATTTTTTGGAGCCAAATTTTACGAAGACAACAGCCAAAACAACTTCAGACGCCATATAGTTTCTGTTGTCAGTGATAAGAGCGTTGTCGCTATCGCCGCTGTTAGTGCAAACCGAGAGCTAAGAAGTTGCATTTCCTCATACATAGCGCGAATTATAATTTAGAAACACGAGTAGACGAATTAGGCACAGGTGTGATATTTGGGACTCTCACCCTAAGTGCAGAGGGCAGCGGTGCAAAGTGGTCTCCTGGAATTCCACGTACGGGGGTAAAAAAATTTGCGTTACTAAACAGGAGTCATTACATTGGCGACCACAATTGGTTACTTTGATTACTTTGTTAGTGACGTCGACAGTCTGATGGAGGCGTGGTCTAAACACGAGGTATTATGCTAACCAGTGGTGGCCACCACACTTTCTTTAAAATGCGAATGATCAAACTGGATTGAACGGCAGCAAATTGAGGGAAATAATGAAAGTTTAAACCAAAGTACGATGGGCAGTCCATAGAATCGATTGCAAAATACAAAATACTCTGAATTCAGGAACACCTCTAGAATGTGAAACTACGCGGGGAATGGTAAAACTCGCTGTTTCTTCTCAAGAAATGGCCTGCTTACACACGTAAAGAATAGAAAGTTAGAGGAGATAGATCGATGCGTAGTGTACCTTAGACCGAATATCATGCTCTTGAGGTAAAATATTTTTGACTACATTGAGTATACGAGTTTCATGGTGAACCATAGTTCAAATGCTGTTCATCTAGCACAACATTTCAGAAGAAAAATCTGCTTATTCAGAACATGCATTAAGGACTTTTCTACGTCTCTCACTCTCTTATCAAAATATTTGAATTCTGAAAGTGTGGTCATACAGCAAATTATTCTTTTTATTCTTATTGGAGCATAGCTATCCATAAGAGGCAAAATATTTCGCAAAAACCTGAATGCAATATCAGTCAAATACATTTATGCAAATCCGTTACATATGAATAATTTATTAAAATATCAACACACAATTTTCTCGGCAACTGAATATGACAGTAAAAAAAATACCACCCAGACAGAAATTTGCAACAAAATCAAACTCTTGCAGATTTGGCATTTGAAAAGGGAGCAATATGCATGAAAAGGAAAAGATTTATGAGTTCAGTTGCCCACGCCTGTAAAAGTTGTCTGTCGTCAGTACTTCGGGAAAGTCTTTTCTTTTGTAGCTAACTAGAAGGAAACGGGAGGTTTTTCAAGAAATATTATACCGATTTTGTTTTACTAGTTCACATAGGAAGGTATGTATTCGGTTGTTTTCATAATGTACAGAATTACATTATTCCACGAGTTTCTAATATAAGATAGATTAATACTGGACAACAAGATAAAATAGGATCTGAGATCTATTATTCGTGTAGATGTATTATTACACTAATCTGAGATTGAACTTAAGTTTCAAACTGTTGAAACTGAAATAAAGATTTCATTGCGTAAGAAATATCTGATTTATGCGTTGTTGTTGCTGTTGCTAATGCCCCCTGGAGGGCAGTGTTCCAGACCAGGTTCAAATAAGCTTTGCGGCCGAGGCCTCCGGTTTACACTAGCACAAGTGTCGGAGTCCGCCTTATCTAGGTAACACTTCAACTTTGACGAAGCAACCCCAAGGGAGACATCGGGGGAATCTTACCCTCTCCCACCCTCTCTGACCTCATAGAGGAACTTTCCAGTCTACGAACTTAACGTGCCCATATCCGGCCTTGACACGAAGGTATCTAGGCCGGTTTAAGGGCGCTTGTCGGGATTCGAACCGAGCACCCTTGGTGTCGTAAGCCTCCGCGCGACTACTAGGCTACCTCGAGCCCCTGATTTATGTAATGATTTATCGATAGCCAGTGTTTGTCTACATATAAGCCTAATAAAATACAGTTAGAAAGCTTTTAAATTTTCGTGAAGGATTTTTGTTATAGTATTACAAATATTGTTGTATAAAGTTAAGTCAACCAAACCTAATGTATTATTATATAGGAATGTAGAAGAAATATTGAGCTATCGTGCTCGTGTGTTTCTTTTCGAAACAGTAAAACAACACTTGCGTATTTGCGTTTCAAAGATTTTACTTACAATGCGTGTCTTGTACAACTCCAAGGGCGATCGCGTTAATAATTCACAGCAATTTTAGCAATTTATATTCTGATAATTAAAATTCAAAAGCATTATTTGAGCAATGAATCAGTCATGGTGGAGAATAAGTAGTATTTGAAGCGTACTTCTATGAGTGATAAATTTTCTTGAGTCCCATATAAAATGTATGATATAGTTAATGTACACAAGTAAAAAAACTACCTTTATTTTTAAAAAAATTAGTTTTCCCTTAAATACAAGAGGGTAGTATATACCTGTAATTTAGGTAGTATATATCTAAATTTAGCCAGATATTTGGCTTTGTGAACGTGAAATGAATTATTGCCTGTTTCCAAGGAAGAGAGGGCGATTCGTTGCCAGCTCTCAAAGCCCTCTCAAGGCCCAGAAATTTCTTTTTATGAAACATTACTCTTAGCATGTTGCATTCTTGAAAATAGTTATTCACAAATGTACGTTCAACCAAAAAGTGATGGCATGAATAAAGCGTCAAACATAAGAAAATTCCCGGTTTTGCAGCAAAACATCCTCACATTATTTTGTTATACTTCAGTAAGCTTTTTCAGTTCTTAGCTACTCTTGGTTATGCATTACTTGGATTGAAAATTACGGGTATGAAACAAAAAAATTTAAGTATTATTAATTTCTAGTATTCTCGCAATTGTAATATGAAAGATATTTTCATTTTAAATAACTTGTCCCTGCAAATTCATTGTTCGCCTATCTCCAGAAAGGACTAAGATAATTAATCTCAAATGAATCAATGCATCCATTCTATTCATAAGTTCATTACGAGAAAGGAGCGGCTTCTGAAGAATATCAATACAGTAACCACTTATGCGTTGTTCTGACTCTGCAGAAATATCTTATGAAAGGTAAAGTACTCGTGTGACCGGGAGAAAATTGTCAGAAAATTTTCAGTAAATGCAAATTAGTGTTTTGACTAATTGGTCGTGGAACTGTGGAAAACTTTTGCTAGTAACTGAAATTCCATACTTTAGCAGAAATATGATGAATGAGAAGATAAGTGAAAATAAAATTTCATGAAATTTTGCAAGGTAAAGTTCCAGTGAATGGAGAGACAGTAAAATCATTGTTATAAAATGCCCTTACCTGCCCATAAGCAGTTGCAGTAGACCTGAAATTAAAGAGAAAAATTTTAGTAACCGGAGGTTAACAGTTCTCTGAATAAAAATTAATGACACACTGCATGTTTTAAAAATATATTTAGAGGCAGAAAATAAGAAATGTGTGTTTCTTTTTTTTCGGTTGTTATGTTGAGTTTTTTGACGATATGTCATCCATTTGTAGTTTGCATACATTTTTAATTGGGTGTTTTCACAATATGATTGCTAGAAGGTCATCTGTATAATGACGGATAATTGATCATAAATGTATTACAAACTGTAGAAAATCTTCAGTGTCAGCACTCCGAACAGAATATAGTTCAACATGAATGATAGTGAGAAACAATACAATTACCTTGTCTCTCAATGTTTCTTTATGCTCATAAAGAGCAGTTTTAGTACGAACTCCACGCCCTCTGGTTTCGCTGCTGTTTACTATACTAACTTAAACATTAGTATTTTGTTTTTTATGCAGAAAATAATATGTTCAATTATGCATTAGTAAGATCCCAAATTTGTTATACGTACGTTAAAAATAATTCGCTGATAGGCTAGGTGAGAAGACGTTTGTCAGAAGTCCTCTCGGCAGTCCCATGTTTGCTGTCATGCGAAGAAAATCAAATTGTGGGTTCGAGAGGGCTACAGTTGATTTGCTTGAATTTGCGGAGGTAAAGGGGATACCATCGAAACATGAGATGTGTGGGTGGAGTTTCCCTTCTCCCATTGAATAATCAAGACTGCATTTCTACTAACAAAGATCTGTGTCTTATTGCATCCCCAAACTTTAAAAAGAAGAAGAAGAAGAAGAGAGAGAGAGAGAGAGAGAGAGAGAGAGAGAGAGAGAGATCCTATGTTCGCAACTCATGAAAACTGGTTCGCAACTCGTGGTTTATTTCAATGAAGGGAATAGTTCTAATTTCAGAAATTTATTTTCAATAATTTAGTCGTCAGGTTCATCTTTTTGTTTAAGAAAAGCGATTATTATAATATTTCCAACTCGCATTCTAATAATCTTACCATTAATATTATCTTTTATCAGTTGGATATTATTATCGTCACACTTATTAAGAATTATAAGTTAAAGAACCTGTTTTACGAGATCATTAAAGATATAACGCGTAATAGTGAAAGATAGTTTTGTGGATTTAAAATGACTACGAGCAATGATAATTAAATGTGAATCTTCTATATCGAGAGTATAAATAGCTACTAATTTGGCTTTTCGGAGAAAAATTATCGTAATGTCACAGAAAACTCCCTTGATGTGTATACGATGTAAATACTAAAACAATACTGATTTCCCTTTCGTACTCTATGTTAAAACTGTGAGACCTTCCATTATTTCTAATTGTTAACTTGAGAAATGTTTCAAACGTCTCTCTCCTGTCACAGTTACCTCAAGTTTTCTCTCACCCTCCCTTCATCGTGCTGAAGAAAACATTTCTCTTAAATGACGAAGGAAGAGGAATGGTGCAATGCGTTGGCGATCACCTACAGAAGAATAAAACAGTGAAACGAGTAATAAGTGAGAATAGAATTGAGCTGAGGGAAAACTAGAGGCCAGCTAGTTAGTAATCAAGTTGACAGAGCTTAAGGCTGCTATGTACTAACCCTATTAGATTTGCTCGCCTCAATGTTAACCTATGGAAAATATTTGTCCAAGGATTATCGACTTGGATTTAAAGATTTTTCTTTAACAAATTGTACTCCGTAATAGAGAACAAAATTTTACACCTTGGGGCATTTTTCATTTTTTTAAAAATATTGCAAATAATATTTTAAAATTTAAATTAATCGGGGAAAAGAATCCGACACAGTGTGTTTTAAATGCTCCTAAACTCCTTTGGTGGACGACATTTATAAAATGAATCCTGTTGCAAGGTGCAGAAAAGTTCGGGCTATATGAAAAAACATTTTTATTGGATTATCATAATTTATGTAACTATTAATAGTAGACACATTTTTTCCATAGGTTAATATTAACGTGAGCGAATCCAATAGGTTTAGTACACTGCAGTCTGAAGGTTTCTGTTTAGATTTAAATGCCGAGTGGGGTAGCCAAGCCAAGGAATGTGTCCTTTGTATAGAGCAAGGATAGCCAAATTGCGACTCTTTGTCCCTTATTTTGTTGTCTTGGTTCAATGATAAATTTTTCATAAATTATTTGCACATGCCTTATAAACTAGTCTTTGAATATATTTTATAAATTTCCTTTTTTACGCTAAAAGGAACAACGCTCAATGTGGATTAATCAATATTTAACTTAATCCTTACGAAATACTACAACTGAACATACTATTCCAGATTTGAATGATTTGGCAGAACATTTGATACAATAATAATAATTATTATTATTTTCTAATGTAGAGGCACTTTTTCTTGAGACAATCACCTTTTCTTATTCACAGCGATTTCCCTTCTACTTTCTTATAGGAGCCCCATAAAGGCGAGCCAGCATTGATCTCTATGAGGGGACTACACAGAAACGACTTATTAGGGATTAAGAACTGAAGCCGACTGCGGGGATTTAGCTCAGAACGCTAACCACTACAACAAGAACACGCCAAAATAATTATTAAAGCTACTAAAATTACTTCACAATTTAGAAATATTAATTGTTCTGAGAATTGGATATCTGCATATTGAATAGAAATGTTAGAAAAAACAACACTTACAATTTCTTTCAGCTGAAATAAAACCTTATCTCTTTTAGGCTCTTCTAAGTAATATAGACACTCGCAAATGCTCCTTTACACTGCTTATCTTGTCCTCCCTGGTATAGAGTGATGAGTTGTACTTCACTTAAATTGGTTTATTTCGCAATTCAAGTTATTTTTCATGAAAAATGCCGCGTTTGTTCTTTTAATATAAGTTATTCTTCAATATTACTTAAGACGGCTATGTACTAACCCCATTGGATTCGCTCACCTCAATGTTAACCTATGGAGAAAATTTGTCCACGGATTGCCGACTTGGATTCAAAGATTCTTTTTTTTAAATTCTACTCCGTCTTAGAGAAAGGAATTTTACATTTGTGTACATTTTTCGTCTTTTTGAAAAAATGCAATTAATATTTTAAAATTTAAATTATTCGGGGAAAAATATGGTATAGTGTGTTTTAAACGCTCATAAATTCTTTCGGTGGACGAAATTAATAAAATGAATCCTGTAGCGCTTTGCAGAAAAGTTCAGGCAACGGTACCAATTTTATTTGATTATCAGCATTTATGTATCAGTAAATAGTTGACAAAAATATATTTTAAATGAAAAATTTGGGAGCAGCTCTTAACCCCCCTATAGAGAGAGAGCCATTACAATCCCTCAAAATGTCAATACTAAGGGGGGGGGGTGGAATTCTCGAACTGTCAACTGGACTCCTCCCACCACATAAGTGCAAGAAGAGGAAAAGGGAAATACGATTTTTTTTCTTAGTACATAGGAGCCTTAACACCGTACCCTGGGTATTCCTTGCGCTGTACGATACTGAGAAGTAACGCGTCTTTATCCCTGAAGATGTTTTTCAGAGATGCTTCTAGAACTGCTGAGCCTTGGCCATTATTACTCGTTTTTTCTTTTTTTTCGTTTCGCAAAATAAAAATGAAAGAAGCTAAATTTAATAATATTTCTTCTTTAAAATTATAATTTATTCATTGCTTCCGAGCTAATTTTTTGGGGACTTTTATTTTATGTATTTAAGAAATCGCCAATCTCGCAGATGTTTTTAAGCATCAATGGCTTTCAAAATGATGAGCTGTTCACTGATTGAAAAACTCATTCTAGACAGACGGCAAAGAAATGTTTTGTATACGTATAAAAATATATATAAAAAAAAATTCCTTTCTATGAAATTTTAAGCACAGAGTATCCATATTAAAGTTTTCCACTCCTTTGACTTTCGAAAAATTTTAATGAGGTTCTTAGTGGGAGAACGAATTTGATCGATTACGTAGATAAAAATGATAGGACATTTTTTTAGAAACTAGAATAATTCAGAAAGGAAAGACTCCTAGGATAAAAGAGTTCGAATTGTGAAAGAATTAAAATCATAAAATTCTGCAAAGAAATAAAATTAAGACACATTTTTTATTTTAGGAATTTGATGTGATTAACAAGTGCAAAATAAGATTGAAAAAGAATAAAATCCCGAGATTACTTGCCTTTTAAGATGCCAAAAAAAACACGCTATTTTTCTTTCTAACTAAGCAGTGGTGACATGTTACGAAAAGCAACATTATCACTGAGAAGTCTATAATGTTCGGAAAAAAAAACACATGGACACAGCATTTGAGTTTCACAAACAGACCAACTAGTTAATTGTTAAAAATCTCTATGATAATATTGATGTTATGTAACTGATAAATTTCTAGAGCTATTTAAATCGCATTAAGCCAACAACAACAAAATAGTCACGCAATTTTTTTTCTAGGGTCAAAAATTTTTATTAAATGTTGAAGGAAGTACAATACTTAAAGAAAGAGGGGGGGGGGGTAATCATCGAATCAAATATAATTTTTGATTTAATAAGATTACTCATTGGCAACATCGGTTTACCCAAGGAATATTGTCATTCTTGCTAAAATAGAAACGTTAAATTTCGAGGCATTTTGGTGTATGTTCGTTTATTTAAAAAGAGGTTTGAAAACACGCAGTGTAATATTTATAAGTGGTTAAATTTTCTATGGCTATGTAGAATTATCACTTGCTATGCAAAGTGCTATGCAGAATTATCATATAGGGGGAATAAGCATTGTTATATTGGGGTTTTGCAAGCTCATTGATTGAAAATATTTCGTCGATGAGATATCACATAAACATTTTATATTATCAAAAACATGGGTAAAAGCTTCATAAGAACAGTTTCATTTTGTTGCCGATTTTATCGAAGTCACGAAACCCCAGAACAGACCATAAAATTTCGTTAAATGGTCATTAATTTTAAGTATTTGTTATTCTACCAATGATGCGAGATGAACATTTGGTACTATTTTATAATGATTTACGAGGGTAAGTCATTAAGTAAGTTACAAAATATAATAAATTAAAAAATAACTTACAGTGATAATCACTTCAAAACTATTTTTATTTCTCAACATAATCTCCACCAATATTTATGCACTCATCCTTTCATTTTAACAGTGCCCCAATACCAGCTGCATACGAGCTGTGGTTGCTGTCTCAGCCACATTAGGACTCTTCATCATCTGCAAAGTATTTGCCTCCAAGATTGTTTTTTAGTGGACTAAACAGATGAAAATCGTTTGGGTCTAAGTCGAAGGGATGTAAGATGGATAATGAAGAAGTTGCCAACCAAATTTTTGAATAGTCTCCTGTGTTAGGCTAAAAAAAACATCATGGAGGCAAACACTTTGCAAATGATGAAGAGTCCTAATGTGGTTCAGAAACCCAAAGAATTTTATGCAGCTGGTATTGAGGTACTGATAAAACGATGGGATGAGTATATAAATAAGGGTTGACATTATGTTGAGAAATAAATATAGTTTTGAAGTGATTTTCACTGTAAGTTATCTTTTAACTATCTTTTGCAACTTATTTAATGACTTAATTACATAATAATATTTTTCTTAATCCTTACGAAGTGCTACAACTGAACATATTCCAGATTTCAGTGATTTGGCAGAACAGTTGATACAAAAATAATAATAATTATTATTATTTTCTAATGTAGAGGCAATTTGTCGTAAGAGAAAGTGCCTGATCTCGCATATGAAAAATAATAAAACTTTTAAATATTGCTGAAACTACAATTTTCCCCAACCCTGTTAAAACCCAAAACTAATTCTTTAACACTGGCTTGGAAATGCAATAAAATTGTTTTCAAATTTATATTCCATTTTGAATTCAATTATTCCTGCAGATGGACAAGTAAAAAAAATCATATACATGCTTTCAATTATGATTAGAAAATGTCAAATAAATAACTAAAGCGAGAATTCGACAAAAGGAAATTAATTTGTTTAGCCGTAAGTGACAATTTTCCCCAGAATTTGTTTACCGTTCAAATAAACTAGGCATCAACACTCGCACTTCTTGCATGGCAGCATTTTAGCTAAGTCGAAAATATCATATTTTTAGTTGCACAGGATGGAAAGGGAAGCATTTTCCCCAAGTGCTATTTTAAACGCACGACATGATGAATTGCTTTTCCTTTTAAATTGAGGTGAAAGGTCTATTCACTTTTATTTAGAAAACGGCACAAACGATGTAACTACGAAATTTGTCAGAATTCTCTCCGTGGAGGGAATGTTTTTTTAAATCTTCTTTAGACTTAATTCACCGGCAGCGCTTTAGAACTGTCAGTGTAACCTCTCTCTGCAGCCAAAAATCCATATTGTTGTCTGTGAAATTATCATACTTAAAATAATTGATAATAATACAATAAGTTGTTAGCCACAATAGTCCCTTAATTACGGGTAACAACCAGCCAACGGGCCATTGCTATTCATTTAAGTTGCAATTATTTTTCAGGTTTTCAAAGTTTTCATTTGGTTCAATATGGCTGCATACCAGTATTCTACTAGTTAATGGTTGGAATAATGATTTCTCAAAATAGATAGGAAGTGACTTATGATTCACTGTGGCAGTTACTTAAATGAATATAAAAAAAAACTCGTATCAATGCCTACTAAAAATTTTATATCAATTCAATCATTACCCATTTTCGGAATAGGAAGGTACTAGGTTCATTTTTTCATCAATTTCTGAGCTTGTTTTGAAATAAACAATTAAATGTAAGTTTCTTTATGAGCACATAAGATATTGGCTAATTTTTTTCACTCTTTTGGATAACATCGAAATAGTTTTGGAAATCAGAATAAAATATACACACGCGTTGTGGCTAGATGTATGGAAGAATAGGGACTAGCCTTATCCAACTGGATTACTTTAACGATCATAATTAATGACAAGTATGCAAGTTGACAGGGCAGTTCTACTTGGCAAAATTTTGAGTTAAACTTTTGGGCGCTTGACAAATTATCAGGCTTCAAAATTAGAAGTAATTAGGTTTCTCCATTGGTTATTTTAACATTTATTTGTACATGCGTATTAAAAAATCATAGAAATTTTCGGCGTGAGAAATAGTTTTGAATTGATACAGCTCATATGCTGTACACTGAACAATATGATATAGCAGGTTTTTTTTGTCGTGTTTCAGCAAATGGATTATACTAGATCTCTTGTATCCCACTGGTTTACGCACCTCAGAGATTGGGAAGAATTCACAATTATGTGTCTATCCTGCTCCGAAAAAAAGATTTAATTTGTGATAGCTTAACTGTATATTTCAATCAGTGCACGCTATTGATAATTCAGAAACCGAAATTTACTTTTCTTCATTATTTTTAATAACAAACTGTCTATGCTCTATGAAGTTTGCTTTGGATGACATTTCTAAGTGATTTGACATCTTTTAAAATACCCAAAGAGTTTCTCTTTCTCCGCTTAGAGCTCTTACTTAGTGCAAGTCTTCCAAAAATAAAAAAAAAGCTTTTTACTTAAATAAAAGATTCTTTCAGTCGATAGGCGGCATGAATGAAATTTTTCTTATCAAAGTTCATTCACGGCATCTATACATTTCAATCTGTGCGTATGACTGATTATTCAGGAAATGGAATTAACTTTCCTCCCTTTTCTTTCATCTTAACTGAGCAATGTTATTTATTTTTATTTCTGAAGATATGATTTTTCGATAAACTTAATCTCAATATGAAATATGATTAAGAACTGAAAGTATTTTCCATTAGATTATGTGGTTCTTCCTTTCTTTTTTATATCTCTAACGGTCCAGGCACATTATAAAGTACGAGGGATAACTCTAGAATAACTCCTTTATTCTCTACGTAGAGGCAGACTAACATATACAGACTTGGGGCTTCCAAAATAATACACAACAGTACCGCAACCCGCGGTACTAAGAAACTAAAGGTCGCAATGAATCCCTCAGGCAGAGTAGGCATTTACTAACAATACACGTACACCTCGGCTCTGAGCTAATTCTCGAAGTCGTGCAGCCACCTCGGCTAAATACCAATACACGCTCTATCAGTTAAACACCGCTATCACCTTCCATCAAGCTTGCCTCGCTCTCTCTCGTATCGCTACTAAAGTCTTGGGCTCTTGCCAACTCAGCGTGTGCCCTTTAAATAGATCAAACACCTGCGCCGAACTCACTTTGGCTGGCATGTACAGCGCTGCTTCCAGAAATTTGCATCTGAGCAACACGCGAACCCTACAAGATTCATTCTTGATTTTATAACATATATCAGCACAATATCTTGCCAATGCATAAAAAGGCTTGATATTTAGTTAAAATGAGTATCAACAGATATAAAGGGGGATTTTTATGAAACTGACACTACTCAGAGCCACCTGTAGCGTGATCTATCAGCCAGAACTCCACCAAAATTGATAGAGGGACTAAGAACGACATGGGAAAGAGTTTTTCCAGTAAAAAAAGTAGTTACAAAAGTCGCCGATAGGAGAAGATATGGCGTACAACACAATTTGTATAAAACGCAAGTAAAACACCAAAATGCAAATTCATGAGTACATAGTCGACAGAAGAGCCAGCATTTTGGGCTATAAAGATCTGTGCGAAATCTGTTGCGACAGCGCTTTACAGAAGAAAGAGTCATTTGTCGCTTTTTTTCCACTTGCATGGCCAACTCGCTCCCCGGACCTAAGCCATGTGACTTCTTCCTGTGGGGTTACTTAAAGTCCAAGTTGTATCTTGGTGGGGTCTCTAACTTGGCGATCCTAAAGGTCAAAATATCCCGAACTGTGATGAACATTCCTGGTGACATGCTACGCTCGGCCGTTGAGAACGTAGTGTTCAGGATGCAATGTGGCGTCCACCAGAATGGTGGCCACATGGAAGGAGGGTGTTGCAACTTCAAATTTATGTTGTCCAGATGACGCTGCAACGCACCCTCTCACTATGTAAGTACTTTTGTTTTGGTACAACGGAGTAAGCGATAAGCGAGACTGGGATGAGGTACGGAGCTCCACTTTTCGAATCCCAGAATATAAGATAAGATCTATTGTCCGTTTTTGTGATGTCTGTAGCATAGAAAATAAATGTAATTTAGTGTAGACTGTGCTGTTTTATTTACAACCCCGGATCGGACAGTAGAATTGCCACAGAGGGAGAAGTGGATTTGCTACATAAAGCGGTGTTCCAGTGAAATGTTTTTGTTATTCATTTAACTGCTTATTACAACTCTTTCGGTATTCAGCCCTTTTCTTTATAGTCCCGATATACTGGCCCTGTTGTCGACTACGTAGTCGTGAATTTGAATTTTGATGTTTAACTTGCGTTTTGTGCAAAATTCTCGGGTGCGCTGATAGCAACAGCGCCATATCTTTTCCCATCGGCGACTTTCGGAACTTTTTTTTTCACGGAAACTCTTTCCCGTGTAGTCCTTAGTCCCTTTATCAATTTTGATGGAAAACTGGTTGATAGATCGGGCTTCAGATGGCTCTGAATAGTGTGAGTTTAATAAAATTCCAATTATTCAATATTCAATCAGTCAATATTTCCAACGGGCATTTGCCAAAAATGTATGTCAAATCCAAAATTCATGAAGTGGTAGCTATTTGGCCCTACAGCTTAAAAATACCTATTGTTAGCCCTTCCCCGCTATAAGAAAATTAGATTTTTGTTGTTTCTACTCACTTCAGTGTGGAGATATTTTGATACCGTTTTTTATATATCGAGTTATACGCAATAAAATTCTGTTTTGTTATTTCTTCACTAGGATTATACCACATAAACAAAATAAGAAAATTGTGAAAAGGGATTGAAAAAGTCACATATATTCAGATATAATTATATTGTGTCATTGAAAGAACCATGCCTATTAGCAATAAAATTATTGAATAAATTTTCAAGCATGTTGAGTAGCTGCGATGCCATTTAGGTCGAGAAAATAAGTCATGATTTTTAAATCCCAGATACTCGAATAGTCTAGGATACTCTGGTTAGACATTATTGACAAGAAAGTAGGTCTCGAGTCCAGTTCGCGAACAAAAAAAGCTGCCGCAATGAAAAACAAGAGTGATAAATCTCTGTAGTTTTCACTACCAGAAGATATTAATTGATCTTATGAGAGTTTCCTTATTCAGAATTTCAGATATGGGATTATGGGTGTGTATAGCTCTTGTAAAATTAATTGTAATTAAAAGCCTCAATTTAATTTTCTTTATTCTCCTGAACATATATTAATTGTTGCTGTATTTAATGTCCCCCTGGCTAATAGTTCCAGACCAGATCCATATAGACTTAGGGTTGAAGTGTTGGGCTCCGGTTTATACAGCACCACAAGGGTCGGAGTCCGTCTTAGCTAGTTGCCACTTCAATTTTGACCGAGCACCTACAGGGGCGACATCTGGGGGGGGGGGGGGATCGTAACCTCTCCGACCCTCTCTGACCTCATAGAGAGATTTCCCGGTCTACGGATTTAACGTACCAATATCCAGACTAGACACGGAGGTATTTAAGAAAACATCGGACCTTCAAAATCGAATTTATTAATTTTCAATTTTTTACTCTACATACAGAATGAAAATTATTAATATTCTTTTTTAGTACATTGAGCACCCTTAGAATTCAAAATGAAGATTTTTTGGTAAGATTTTACCTATTTTTCAATTTTTTTTTTCAAAAATGCGAGCACTTTTGAAAATGCTCCATGCGCATTCCATAAGATTTAAAAACCTTAATTTTTTTAATATAAGTTTACTATATACATATAAACATAATTGTGCATTGAATTTTTTTTGAGTGAATTTAAAATATTAATTTTTTTATTATTCTTCCTGGTGTTTTTATTTCATTTAGTGGTCTATAAATTTGAAAAATACACGTGTTTTCAAAAAACGATGCCCAGTTTTATGACAAACACTTCCGTTAACAATCCTGAGAAATTTGGAAGAAATTAGAAATAAATTAAGAAGAATGGAAAACTTTGAAAAATTTTAGCATTTATTAAGAATTTTTTGAAAAACAAATCTTACTCTTCCGCGAAATGCTTGTTTGTGAATTCTAAGTGACTTTAATGTAGTAAAAAAGAACATTAGTTATACTTATGTGGTATATTGTGAAAAATATTGAAAATTTAAAAAAAACCAGGTTGAAGGTCCCTTGTCCCCTTAATGGAACGTGTGAGAATCGGATCCGAGAACCCTCAGCACTAAAAGTCAACGCGCTAACAGAAGACTAACTGGAGCCCGCATTTATTACTTCAACTATATGAATGCTCAAACCAGTTTGCTTTATGATAAAGAAATAAACATGAAATTTTACTGTGTTCACTTCCAGTGGAAAGTGAACCCGGTATTCAAAGTTATAACCCTTTGAATACTGCGATTTAAATATTTCTGATAAATAAATATCCACATATTCAGTCATCATATTTTGAATTTTTTTATTTCAATTAAAAGCAAGAAAATGGATTTTTATGCATCATTAAGAGTGTTACTAACATCTTATCCCCCCCCCCCTTTAACTTGATAACAATTAAGTAGAAAAGTGTTCCTCATTAAAAACTGTTACTAACCATCGTTAATACAATTGTGCTTGTTTAACCGAATTTGTTTTCAATTTCTCAATTTAATGAAAATAAGGGTAAAAGAATATCAATACACTTTGTTTTCAATTACATCAAAATGTTTTAAAGGCTATCATTTAAAGGAATGCTGGTTTTTTTTTATCTCACTTCTTCTGATGCAGAAATCTGTTAACGCTTTTAATAGAATGTTTTAATTTGTGTTGAAATTTTTTCGGTATGTTTTTTCTTTCTTGAGTCTAAAGTGTAAATTTTATTTTACATTGAATGGATTATTTTAATCACTAAGGATTTAATAATGTATTTTTATTCATGCTTCATTAATCAAATATTTTAAGTAAGGGGAAATGCTTTATAATTACATTTATTTTCTAGAAACGTAAAAAGAGCCTATAGCGCCTCAAGTTTGACGAAAAATGGTGAAAACAACAAGTTTTCAATTTTTCGTTTGTTAAATACATTTTGATATTTGTAATACATTTTGGCGAAGTTTTGAGTTTATCTGATTCTAAAATGCAGTTAAAAGGCTTTTTATTCTTAGTCTTTTTTTACAGGTTTTTTTTAATACTTGGAATGCTGGAAAAAAGTATTTCCTAAAACTGTGGATTTTTTTGTATTCATGGCTTATATAAATGCTAAAACTTCAACATAGATGATTTGACTTTTGTTACTCTAGCAAGTAGGAACTATTTTGAGAGAATTTAGGGTGAATTTCGCAATAAACGAAAAGTAGAAGTTGTAAAAAAATATTGAAGAATATCCGGCTTTATATTTGAATTTTTGAATAGGTTTGGGACATTTTAATTTTTATACTGATGAAAAAACTAGTCTATTGGAAATAACTGATGCCTTCATGTATGAAAGACTCTCTTATGATCATATTGATAAGTCGCTTATAAATATTGATATATGAAAATAAGAAATATTCAGATTTTCATGGATGTTATTAAGATATTTAAAGTGTTTTCGTATTTATTACCACGATAGTTTTTTCCCATCAAAAATATCTATAAATTTAAGTTGCTAAGCCGACTTTTGGGGCAGCCCGTGAGAGAAAACTACTGCTTTAATTTACTTCATTTTAGTCTTAAACGAAAGATTGTAATCTGTAGATATTTGTTTTGTGTAACTGCAATTTCTATTATTTAGTGATAATTTGCAATTAAAAATTCCTTTCTGTGCATGCTCAGTGGCATGTTTAAATCTGGCTTTAGAAACTCACTGTTTTTGCGCATGCTCAGTGACATGTTTTAATGAAAAGCAAGTTTATTCCGAGGAGTTCCTCCAGATCTCTCTCTGCCATTTTTATTTTATGATAATTGTTTGTGAAATATATGACTGAGCCTGATGGAAATTGTTTATTTCGCGCTGTTTAATTAGCGATAATTTACAATTAAAAAAATTGCTTTCTGCGCATGCTCAGTGATATTTTTAAATGTGGCTTCAGATACTCACTAAGCACGAGGCCGCTTAAACGGATTAATTTGTTTCTGCGCATTATTATGATTTTCAACATTTGGCAATGATGTGTGGAGTATAATTTGTGCATTAGTACATTTATTTACTATCTAGCCGTCGTGTTTTGACGGGTACCAACTAGTATTTCTTTAAATGCCTTAATTTCTGATACAAGGGAAAAAAATCAAATGAAAAAATATTCTAAGGGGAGAGTCAACCTAAAAATGCCTTTCCTTTCAAAGGAAACTCTTTAACACCCTAAACTTCCCAAATTATGGTAAATGTTGGTCAATGTTTCAAAATTTAAAACTGAATTGTAAGTAGATATTAGCACTTTGGGTGTAAGAACAAAATTTTGAAATTCTTTCCAGTGTTTTGCAAACTCCGTTGTTGTTGTTGCTAATGACCCCTGGTTGGAGGTTCCATTCACCAGGTCCTAATAGGCAATTGGGCTGAAAGGTGCGGCTCCTGTTTTGAATTAGCACCACAAGGGGCGGAGTCCGACTTAGCTAAATGATCGGTCCCGTAATTTTGAACGGAGTCAAGTGCCGAGACTGCAACACTTGACCCCGCACTTCCAGAGGCAAATTTGAGAACTTGGAGGACATTGCAGCCCCGACCTATTTTACATGCCCCGGCCACCATTAGTGAACATGGCGGGGGATTTGAAGCGACGGGCGTCGAACCAGGGACGTTCAGATCACTGGCCCGCTGCTCTTGCCAACTGGGTCACCGCTCCCTGAAACGCAAACTCCGTAAACTATCCCTACAAGGAAAATATTTAGCTATTGTATAGTACACCAATATCCTTTAAAAATCGATATAATGTATTACCTTATTTGCCTGTTTCTAACTAGGAGCCGTTTTAGATAAGTTATTATTTTTTTTTCTCTTCAGAGTAAAATCCAGTCCAGACTAGCTGAGCTTGTGGCTGTAATTCTCTAGTTCCTGTAACTGCGCAAGGGTGTGAAAATTATTGCAATAAGGTAAAATTCAATATGCTTTTTAGAATTGATAGTTGCTTTGCCTCTAAAATTCCTACAAAATGTTGCATACTATGTCATACTCGATGAAAATCTGTCAAAATACGAGATTTTCTATCATATCCCCATGGTAAAAACTTTGATATTTTCAACGAGACCTCTTCAGTTTAGTAACTCAAAAACCCGAAATATCAGGCCTATATGGAATAGAAAAAAAATCCAAAATTTACTTTAGCATAGGATAGACACTGTGTCTGCTAAATTGAGATTAGTCGTGTGGTAATGGTCTTTTCAGCACGATATTAAGGCTTAATATGCGAGAAGGGTAACTTCATACATGAGTAACCAGGTAGTCTAATATTTCTAATTAAAGTGTTATTAATCACTGATATTATTCATTCAATCATTAAAGCTAATTAAACCATCAAGAACTGGTAGACAAAGGAAAGTCTGAGGAAAAGACAATAAAATACTTATTAACGACTATGTTCATTGCAATGAATGCGACTGTTTACCAAAGGATACTCTTCTAGAAATAAGAAGATGCATTATATTTTATCCTGAGAGACATACTCTTTCATCCATATTCAAAGACACAAATATCCAAGCAGAGTTAGTAATGCGAATTCATACATGCGATTTTTTTTTACACAAAATATTACGCATGTTTTATTTTTTCCTCCCATATATCTTGACATTTCTTTCCAAAACATACTAAATCTAAAATGCATGAATTCAGTTTTAATAATAAATAATGCAGCAGAGAAAAACGCTGTTTTACATTTTGGAATGGAAAATTCCAGAGATATCCATGATTTTATTTTTCAAGTTATAGCAGAATTTCTGTCTGACAACTTTCAAATTCTGTTTTATGATTGACACTATAATATCAGACTTCAGTGAGAAAAAACAACACACACCATATATATATATATATATATATATATATATATATATATATATATATATATATATATGCATGTTTGTACATATATCGATAACATTTCTTTTCGAAATTTAAAATACGTATTAAACTGCAAAAAAAAAAGAAAAACTAGAGAATACATGAAAACTTTATTTTTAATGCATGGGAATTTAAAAATAGTTTGTTTTATGCTTTTACATTAGACCTTCACATAAACAAATATTTTTATATTTCAGTAAGCTGTCATAGTTATTGTATAACGGTTTCTTCAGAATTATATATATATATATATATATATATATATATATATATATATATATATATATATATATATATATATGTGTGTGTGTGTGTGTGTGTGTGTGTGTGTGTGTGTGTGTGTGTGTGTGTGTGTATATATACAATCACATTTTTTTTCGTTTTGACAGAGAACAAACAGGAAAAGCTCCGTTGTCATTATCCCTCTGTTATTTTCTGTCAAATTTTCCTGGGGAAAGTAAAAATAACGATATTCAGTAGAATGCAGAACACTTGACTGAAAAATCAGAAACTTATCCTGTCAAATAATCATTTGACAATTTCTCATGACGTATATAATTTTAAAATGAAAGTTTTTTTAAGGAAAAATAACTTTATTAAGTATATAAAGTGTCCAAATATATTTAAAACAAAAGCTAATGGTCTATTAAATATCAGAAGTTCTTTATTGTAGGTCCTTAATGATTACTGAAAACTTTCGGCCGAAAGCATGAGTCTGATAAAGTATTTTCCTTTGGGAAAGGTCTTTCAGTTTCTTATACTTCAGGGCCACACTGCTTTATTGCTTTGAAACTCAATCTATATATTTAAGTTGCTAAGCCGGATCTTTGTGCAGTCCGGGATAGAAAACTACTGCAGCAGTTTACTTCATTTTGGTTTTAAACGAAAGATTTTATATGTATAGATGTGTCGAAATTGGCTTTTGTAACCGCATTTTCTATTAATTAGTGATAATTTACTATTAAAAAATTGCTTTCTGTGCATGCACAGTGACATGTTTAAATCTGGCCTTAGATACAGTACTAAGTATTAGGCCGAATAAACACTTTAATTTGTTTATTCCAAAGAATCTCTTTAGCTCTCTCTCTGCCTTTTTTATTTTTAATTACGTTTGTGAGATATAGAATTAAACTTCGTGGAATTTTTTTTAAATTTTGAGCTGTTAAGTAACCCTATTTCTTTTTTATTGTGTTCGACAGTAATTTTTTAAAGTGTATTTATTTCTCAATTCTTAATATGATTTTAAACAGTTGGCAATGATGTGTTGAATATAATTTGAGTATTACTACATTTATTTACTATCCAGTTGTCATGTTTTGACGTGTACAAACTACTTAGTTTAAAGATCGCAAGGGTTACTTCTCAACTACTTATCTTGTGTTATTTTATGTTTTAAACATAAACAACAACGGATTAGAGAGGGTTAATGCCACGTGTTTGAAACTTAGATCTTAAAAAAGAAATAATATATATTCTATTTTTATTTGAATCCATGTGTATTGTTAACCTTGTGCTTAAGTAATATAGCATGTATAAAAAGATATTTCGTTCATATGGCCTATTTCCCTTACATAAGAGCTAATAAATGGCTATTACCAGAATCTTTGAGTTTTGCTCTTGCAGTTGGTTATTTTCAGCTGTTCTGAATGTGCTTTAAACGGTAGTCCTGCTTGTGTAGCATTCGCGTAGCACAGTATGATATTAGTACCCCCAAAAATATCAACTCACTGTATTTTTTGGTCTCCAAATAGGCATTTTAAAATCTAAATAAGGAACTTTAAATAGTTTATAATGATTTTTTTAGTTATATTAGTCATTTTATGAGACCTAGTCACGAAGAAAGCCACTGAGATAAAGACCCATAGCTCTCAATTTACGCATGAAAGTTTATAGAGATATCTGACTTCTAGCCTTTCTAGTATATATGTATATCGAAGTCAGCCTCTAATAAAGTAGAAATGACACTTTTTGCTCTAGATAAATAACAAAGTTTATTATTCCCTTGACGCATATAACGTGCAGTGTAAAAACATTACTGAGTAAAGACTGGTACCAAATGTTATAACCACTATACAAGGAAATGAAGTTCAAGTACTCACAATATATATAAAGTCAGACCAGTGATGCTGCATGGTAATACACTATTCCTAACACAACAAACTCTTTACGCCAGAGGGACAAAAACTCGCATAGGCTTAGAAGCAATCTAGCTATGAGCCTCTGAAGACAACTCGCATAAACAGCTCCAAACAAACCAGTCTCTTCCACAATCTAGATACGCAGTATTTATAGTAATGGTTTATGCGGAATTTAGCATTTTGTTTGGTAGCTTCTTTGGATTTATGCAAATACAATGATCGATAATTGTTAATCGATCATTAGGTAGACCTTACAAGTTGAAATTCAGACAGTTTTAAAGTTCCGTACCAAATAAAACTTAGATTTAGTAACACTCCCATATCCCTATCTATTGCAATTAGAAAACTTTATTTGTTTAAATATAAGTAGTATTATCAAAGGATGGGAGAATAAATGGCTTAAATGTGCTCCAGTTTAATTCCTCGGACCGCTAGAGCCAGTTGGCTAGAGCGCTGGCCTGTTGTTCTAGAATATGCGAGTTCGATTTCCTCTGTAGACAAAATTCTTTGCAGCCATTCGGAATCCTCTTCAAATTTCTCTCCTTCACTTATTATGTTAATTAAAATTTATACTATTTCTTTATTTACAAGTAAAATAATAATGCTGAAATTGAAAAAAAAATCCTTCAGACTTTCAAAGTAATTTAAATACGTTTTCCAATTACCTTTCGAGCAGAGAGTCTAGATGTAACTTCCAACATAATTTAAAATATTTAAATTAATATATACTCAAGTTAAAATTTATTAATTAAGTAGTTTAGAGTCACCATTAGTTAACTCCGAAGTAATTACAGAGAAGATTTAAAAAAAGAATTTAAACCAAATTCAGATAATTTCTTCCAAGAAAATCTGTAGTTTCTCCTTTTCGCTTCCGAAGAGCAAATTTTCATCCGTTATGACATATAGGATGTCAGATTCAGAAACCTATAGAAAATGAAACGACAGTATTGAGAAATTAATTAATGGCGTAATTTAAATTCTGCTGACAGCGTCATCGTTTGGAAATTGGATTTTCCCGAGGCTCGCGTAATTTTTAACTTTCAGTCAGATCTGAATAAGGCTCGCTTGGCGACAAAATAAAAGTGATGCCATAATAGGTTTTTTATAATGCACTGAGTAAAACAAATATTACAGGTCAAAACCGCACATAATAGTACAGTGATGTTGCCGTAAACATTTTGTACTTGTATAGCAGGATGCAAACGATATTCTTCGGATCTACACTCAAAAGAAATTGACTAGAAATCTCTCAGACATCTTTGCCATTTTATTTCATTTCATAAAATTTAGCCTTGAAATGTCCCACCAACCCTATTGGCCTCCATTTTATGTAATAAAATTGAAATTTAACCAGATCTAATTGCCTTTTGTTCCGAAAACAAAAGCTAGATGTGTTTAAAAATATTTTTATTTTCCTGTCTATTTCAGTAAGAAAAGTTGATGAATTTTATAAAACTTTTTTAAAATTTATCAAAGGATCAACAAGTGGTTCAAATGCAGGATCACTAAATCTCAGACTTACCAGACGATGATTGGTTGAGTAGGTCGTTAGTTTTCGATATACACCTTATTTGCTCTTTAAATTAAACCTGATTAGGTGCCTTAAAACGTCTACTTCAAATAAAACCAGTCTTTCTTTCTTGTAGAGTCTGTATTTATTTCCCACGGTTAGACCTAGATATCTGTAGAATTTAGAATGAGCTCCAAACTGTTCATTTCGGTCCATTAGGCCCTCGAGTTGCAAAGATAAAAAATCTACGATTTTCAAATATAGTAAAAATCTACGATTTTTACTATATTTGACGGTAAACTTAGTATCAGCGCATTCATGCTGCTTCAGGTATATTACAAAACTAGAAACATAACTAGAATGGTACGAAAGCATGTTTAAGATACAAAAATAGGATACCAAAAACAGGTATATTCGCTACCCAGAAACATTATATCCTGAAACAGCATTCCATTTTTACAGTGTACAGTGTTACAGTGTCTTTTCTCGGAAAAGTCACTATCACCAATTCCTAGAGTTCAGCTGGAGAGGCAGTGGAGGTTAAATCCCCCTCTAAGAATATATATATATATATATATATATATATATATATATATATATATATATATATATATATATATATATATATATATATATATATATATATATATATATATATATATATATATATATTATATATATACATCACAGATAAGCTTTAGAAGTTGCAATATTTGCATAATAGGTTTTGAATATATAAAGTTCAGGAACTCCTGGATGAAATTGCTAGCTGGTCGGCTTCTAATTCACAAAAGTGCAATCACATTTATTGATATCATATGAACTTATTTGACTCCGTAACATAAATATACTGTTGTTACAGGTTTATCTTAGATTAAGGTTTGATAATTACGACGTGATAAAACGTAGATAAGTTTTAACAGAAGCAGACATCTACGAGTATAATTATAATTGCAGTGTATGAAAATATTAATGATGGAAATTCATATTTTTTGCATATTGTCCCCAAAATAAACATTTTTAGTCTGGATATGCAGAAACTACGCACTGATTTAATACACAATGATCTATGTGGATTTTTAAATTAATTTACTTCCACAGTAAACCATGTAATGTAGTGCTTCCTAATAAAAGAATAATTACAAAATAAAAAGAACTTTTTATGTACCATGTTTTAAATTTTCTGTTGAATCATATAAACTTGACAATTGTATGTATTAATAAATACTTTTTAAAAAATTTTTGATGAATTATCCCATCAACTTGAAAGAAAATGATCAAATGCGTAATAAAGAGGTATGAAATGCGTAATCAATCCTTTAGCTCGAGAATTGGAAGTTAACTTGCGTTTTACTTTTCATTCCCGTCCCGGCTGATAGATGGCTGAACCATTCTACAAAGCAAAATTAACTGAAAATGAATTCAAATCTGCTAAAAGATGGCTAAAAGTATTAAAATAATGCATTGTCATCGTGTTCTGAGCTATTCTAAAAGTTTCAAATGTCTAGCTAGTCGGGAAGTTAGTGAAAAATCGATTGCAAGATTTGTACCAAACAAACACACAAACACACAAACAAGAAAGCGAGTTAATAAAAGCATGGTAATAAAAATACAAATAAAAAGTATAAATGATAGATGCACGGAAAACCTACTTGAAATTAAATTTACTGTGACACTTTAGCAGTGTTGATTTTACAAGTGATTTTAATATGGTTCTCTCCCAGGTTCCGTTTTTTTTAAGAGACTATAGGATACTTATTTTATATAATATATATTCATTGAAAATGAGTATATTTTGTTTAGATTTCTCCCAGGATAAGTTTTTTTAAGATAATATAGGATACTTATTTTAAATAATATATATTAATTAAAATATGTATATTTAATTTGGTTTTCTCCAAGGTTCAATTTTTTAAGATACTATAGGATACTTATTTTAAATAATATATATTAATTAAAATAAGTATATTTAGTTTGGTTTTCTCCCAGGTTCAGTTTTTTTAAGATACTACAGGATACTTCTTTTAAATAATATACAGGGTGTTTCAAAAAGAATCACTCGAATTGAAATGAGTATATTATGAAAATTATTGAACATAGAAACTTAAAATTAATTTTATATTACATGGCTAATCACAAAGTTTTTTTTTCAAACCAAATTATAGGTGCTCAATATGCCCACCTTTAAATGCACGACATAAGTCTATATGGTAGGCAAATTCGTCCGAAACTTTAGCGAGCATGTCTGCATACACTGCTTCCACGGCTGTTATACGTACACAGACAACCCGTGTCTTGAAATTGTTTATACCAGGGGTTTTCAACCTTTCAGGCTCTGTGCCCCCCCCCTTTGAACACTGATGTGAAGTCACGCCTCCTCCACCCCCACCAACATATGTGGTGCACAATACACGTAGTACAATCGGAATTTCAAACTGAAGCTGGTTATTAAATGAAAATATAGAATATATAATTTCATACACAAAATTTAATATTACTACACATATCTTAATATGAAACATATTATTATTAGAACATATGAAATCAAAGAATTAAACACAGATCAAATATATTTGAGGTCATCAAAGATCTAGGTGAGGTTGTTTTACTTTTAAATTAGAGTTAGTTTTACTTTTTATTTTATTTTTTTTAACTCACGCCTCCCTCGAAATTCTTCTACGCCCCCCAGGTTGAGAACCGCTGGTTTATACCATCTCCTAATGCTCTGAAAGGTAGGAATTTCAATCAACCAGGGTTTAGTTTACGAAAATCACGCTGGACAGTTGTTACGGACTCACACTTCGCAAAGCGTAGAACACAAAATTATTTATGTTGTGCAGTCGCCATCTTTACAAACACTGAAGTGGCGGTGAAGGAAGAGGGTTAGCACAACTTGTCGGCAACTGCGTTTAAATCAAAACGGTTTAAAAGATGAATAGTTATGATTTTTTTAAAATTGGATGAGTCTTTTTGAAACACCCTGTATATTAATTAAAATTAGTATATTTTATTTGGTTTTCTCCCAGGTTCAGTTTTTAAGAAACTATAGGATACTTATTTTAGATAATATATATTAATTAAAATAAGTATATTTAATTTAGTTTACTCCTAGGTTCAGTTTTTAAGAAACTATAGGATACTTTTTGAAAATAATATATATTAATTCAAATAAGTATATATAAAACGGTTTTCTAGAATACATGTAAACATATACTTAGCACAGTGTGTTTTGCAAAATTTCCCCATCATTTATATACTCAAAATTTTTATCATTGATAATTCATGAACATATAGGGACGTCATTGTACGATAAAAATCTGAAACACATTGGCGATCGATAATATCAGAGAAAATGTTTCATTAAAGCCAGTGAGGAAATTTCATTTGGAAAATTCTTCGAGACTGATCCATAAAGACTCTCTCTGAATCTTGAAAGTCTTGCGTATAAAATTCATTTGCGCTCGGATATTAACTCACTCTTCGTACAAATTCTGCTGACGGCGTTTCCAGTCATTAAGTTAGTATTTAACTTCACTCTTTATTCGTCCAAGTCTGGTTTGAGGGTTCTGAAAATTTAATTACTCTTTGCTGTAACCTTTGAATCCTCATATTTCATAAAATTTCATACAATACATATCTAATTTGGAAATATAATATTCATGTATCACATGGTAGCAAAAGAGCATTTTTTTCTTTGTTTCAGACATTACAACAGTGTCTGAAGTTACTGATAAAATTTCCATTTGTGTTTTAAATAAGAAATACTTCGTCGTGTCTTAGAAAATATTGAACGTAATGTTAGAGACCACCAAAGGTATGATAATTCCAACGAAAAGGTAGATACTTAGCCTGCATATTAGTATTACGGTCCTCATGGGGTTCGAGGTAGCCTTGTGGTAGCGCGCCGGCTTTCAGTGCTGAGGGTGGTCGGATCGAATCCCGACACGTGCCATTAAATGCCTTCATGTCTAGGCTGGATATGGGCTAGTTTATTCCGTAGACCGGACAGTCCCTATATGAGGTCCGAGAGGGTGAAACCCCCCCCCCCCATTTGTTGCCCCTGGGGGTGCTCGGTAAAAATTGAGGTGGCAACTAGCTAAGACGGATTCCATCGTTTTTGGTGTTATAGAAACCGGAACCGCACACCATATAGCCTTCATCCATATAGCCTTCGGTCTAAACTTCCGTCCTTCGGTCTAAACACCTCGTCTGAAACTTCCGTCCAGGGGCCATTAGAAACAACAACAATGTCCCCATACTTTTTGTTCTTCATATAAAAAAATTAGAACTACCGTTATTTACATATCTTTCATCATTAAAAAAATCACATTAAATTTCCCATTTCTGTAATCAATTTAGAGAGTAAAGTAAACATCAAGATTTCTAAGTTAAATAAAAGATTTGTGTAACAAGGTTGCTTATATCACAAGAATATGTTAAATTAAGGTAAATAATAACCATCCTTTTTATAGCTGTCTTACTAATTATGCTTTATCCAGTCGTCTGTACTGTGTCGATAATTATTTCATTTTTGAATATATGTTCGTTCTATAATTCTAGTTCTCGAATCAAATTAATATTAAATATTTTAATTTTGGATTAAACCGACGATGCTATTTTAAAAAAAATTAAGGGAGACAACGACATCTTCTATAATTTATCTTAAACAGAATATCATTCTTCGTGATAAGCAATATTATTTGGTGAGATAAGAACAGGCTTAAGCACAGAATTCTATATTTTCTGACTAAAAGTACTTGGACATTTAGTCATGACGAATCTCGTAACAGAGGCTTTGGTTATATACATCGGAAACAGGATGCAAATAATTACTAGAAGCTATTATTAATATAACTAATTCAACTTTTTCTCATGTATTGCTCCTATAACAAAAACCTAGCTCGTGTGTAATTGTTCTTAACTTAATTCATTTTACTTAGATCTCTATCTGCGCTGAATTTTATCTCTAAATATGGTGGCACTGCTATAAATAATTTTGCAATTATAGAAATAACTTTCCTATAAAAATTTTTAAAATATGACATTTGAAGTATTTTTCTTATGTGATTCTTAAGAACATAGCTCTAAAATTTCTACTAAATCTAAAACTAACTTCTACCTAAAATGAAAAGAAAAAAGCTACAAAGAATCTCCCATTGGGACAAGTTGTATTTCAATAACCTGCTACAAGTTAACTTCTTACGTTACATAATTGAAATATTATGTCGCTCAAAGATAATTGACGGTGACAGCGTAAAAAACCTAAATGACGTTTAGTTACTTTCTATGCCTATCTCAATGTAATTTGATAAAAATTATACAAAGTAATCTCTTCAGTTCATTTGGTTATTTTCAGACCTCTTAGTACGTCCTTAGGAAGAAATAATACTTTTACTCCTGTAATTCTGCTACAAATATATATATATATATATATATATATATATATATATATATATATATATATATATATATATATATATATATATATATATATATATATATATAATTTAAGAAAACATAAAATGTCACCTACTAAGTCTCAGATGCCCGCGAAGGCTACGAAAAAACACCTAAAAAAATTCAGGTAGTCTCTTCTAACGAAACTACTGCTGGTTATTAACTTAGGATTACTTATCGTTGCTTACCTATTTTATGTATATATGCAAGTATGTGTTATGTATCTATCTCTCTCTCTCTCTCTCTCTCTCTATATATATATATATATATATATATATATATGTGTGTGTGTGTGTGTGTGTGTGTGACGCATTTTGGTACTTTTCTATTTAACTGTTTACTGCTTGCCAAAGCGATAAAGACTGGGTTTGACGTGTTGCCAAAATTATAATCTCGACGCAGGACATCTGAAATTTTGCTTTCCAGAGGACCGTTACAGAGGAACGTAATAATACGTTAAAAACCCAACTTAAAATGTCATTACCCTCATTTTTAATTCATTTTACTTAGATATTTGATTGAACTGAATTTTATCTCTGAATATAACCATTGTCAGAAAAGTTCCATGGCTGATTTTTTAATTCTTTACTTGTGATATTCAAACACAAGAAATGGGTGTTATGCAGTCACTTGATATGTTGTCTGAATAGACATGACCTTGGAAATGTTTTCATGTAATCTCACTAGGTGGTAGAACCGTGCTTAGCAACACACTGTTGGGCTTTTTGGCACATTTAGTTGGAAGCATAAAGCTATAACAGCTTCATGCTGAGTGTTAACATTAAATTCTGCGAAAAGCAAGGGAAAACCCCCCCAGTGTATCCCTGCTCGATCACATACCCCATATTCACTTGACCTGTTGCAGGGTGATAGGGAAGCGTCATGAAGATATTGCTGCAATCTTAACGGTAGTGACAGATATGCTTGAGAAGCATGCCGGATGGAGCTTTCTGTGTTTGCTTCCTTTTCCTCCAGAAATCGGGGTAGCTGTGCATGGATAGCCGAAGGGATTATTTTAAGGGGACTGCCTACGTTCGGAACACTTTAAAAAAATACAGAACTATTTAAATACATATATTTTTAGTTCATAAAATCATGAAAACAAATATCATTTTGGTAAAAATTTCATAAAATTTTAAAATATAGGGAATCTTTTATGAATTTTTAGTGCAATTTAGTTCTAACGCCAGAGACCCTACACTCAATTCATCTCAATATATTTCAATTTCATTTTTACTATATACTATTGGGACTATTACCTTTGTTCTGAACTATAAGTTGTACAATATTTCAAAATATCTTTGAAATATATAAAAAAAAATTGAAAGAACGCAGATTTTTTTTAAAAAGTTACCTTTTTTTAAGCACAGGTAGCTGTAGAATTATTAAAGTAACACATATCGCATAACTTTTAGTTTAAAACATAGTTAAAATATGTAAAACACTTTTGAAAAATTTCATTGAAATACGTTGAAAACGTTTTAAATTATTAGCTTTCTGATTTACAAAAAGTAACTGAAAAAAAGTTTTCTAGAAAATACATTTACAGATCCTACATCAGGTCTTTTAACATGGCTTTCGGTTTATTAAATTTGTCATAAGTTCTCACCCAATGATCGTACAAATAAAAGTAAAGCAGTTTTAGGATCCCAAAAGATTAGCCTTTGAAAGAAAGCAATAAAAATAGTTTCGAAATTTTGCACCAAAACATCCATTTCAAAGTAGGCAGATACCCTATAAAGACCAAGGTCCATTAGTTGACCTTGGTCTTTATAGACCAAGGTCAACTAATGGACCGCTGTAGACCACCTTAATGTTACGCTGAAAAAATGATTTTTTTTTACGAGCTAAGTCCTCGAACTTTTCTGACATCGGTTATAGGAAAGAATTGCTATTAATATTTTTGTAATTATAGAAATAATTTTCCTTGAAAAATTGGGAAAATGTAATATTTGAAGATTTTTTTAAAAATGAACTATCCGTCCCTAAGGCTGTGAAATTTACACAACAAGAAACGAAAAATATCCATAAAATCCAATTTTAATTGAAAACGAGAGAAATTTCCAAAATGTATTCCCATTACCATACAATGGCATCCGTCCAAAAATTCTTTCCATAAATACTCATCGAGTCCCTCTGTACGCTACAAAAGTTAAACCTGCTTTTGTACAGTCTTCATTATCCTCGACTATGTGGTTTCGAAAGCCGTAATATTGACTTTTCTCAGGAGACACGCTGTTCACAACTGCCTTTATCTGTTTTGACAGTATTTCTAACGATAAAAGACACCATTAGGCTTTCAGCTGATGCTGTCAATTACGATTAATGCATGATATTTGTATTTATATGCGTTATATATTTTATATCCATGACGCATTAGGTCGCAGAGTTTGCATAATTACAAAGTTAAATTAACTGTTTTTCATCACTAATTTCATGCAAATTTAAATACTCAAATAAGATTGTTGATGGTAGATTTCATGGATTAGCATAAGATATCGTACATACATACTTTACCTCATTATATAATTTATTACATTTTGTGCACCTTTTAAAACCCTTTATTGTATTTTATATTCATGATTGTCGTGCGTAAAATAAATAATCTAATCAGTTTTGGTGACAAAGATTGCTTTTGTTAGTCATTGCTAATTTAAATAAACTAATTGAAGTTATTTCGAATAACTTTAATTACTTTATTTAAATTAGCAGTTTTGATAAGATTTTACAAAAAGCTTATTAAACAGCTTAGTAATTGAATATTAGATATATTAAATATTTATTTAAGTCTTATTAAATGTAACTTGCATTTCAACATTTACACCAGAGTGTTAAACGACTGAAAGTTGTATTTGATGAAAAGAATGATCATACTCGTGTATGAAGGTTGATATAGTATAAATATATAAAAAACTAAAAAATTAAAATTTGTAAATGTTTAAATTTTGATTTTAAAATATTTGTTTTAAATATTCGGTCCCAGATCATTAACATCGTCTTTCATATTCTACCATTTGGTTTCTACTTTGGTATTCTATATGGTACTTGTCGACATAACACATTTGGTGTTCTGCGATATTTTCTGTAAAGAAGCTAAATATCTGAGATCATATTTGGTGTTTTATAGTAACACCAATTTCACGATGGTGGATCACGATAGTTTTTATTGGCAGACAGTTATTCTTTGCGATCTTGCTGCCAACACTTTACGGATCAGATTTCTGGTGTTTCTGACCCTAACGCTTAAACGAAATGTTTACGAAAATTCTCGGATTTTCATTGTTTTAACTCACGGCTGTTTACTAGAATTCTCTGATTTTCATTGATCTAATTCTTATGTCTATTTATGACTAATGCCATAAGCTTATGCAGTATAAGCTTATCGCTGTGGTCGGCGGAACCTTTAGAATTATGAGATTTCACGGATTTTCATTGTTCTAACTCTCACGGCCGTTTACGAGCATTCTCGGATTTTCATTGTTCTAACTCTCACTGCCGTTTATGAGAATTTTCGGGTTTTCATTGTTCTAACTCTTATGGCCGTTCACGAGAATTCCAAAACAAAATAACCAGACAGCAATGTGTTAAGAACCTTTAAAGTAAGAAGAAACTTCAGGAATTTGATCCTTCTCGCTCTTTATTGTCAGGGTAGAAACGTCAGGGCTATGCGGCTTCATCTCCCTCCTTTTTATCAGATTCATAAATTTTTATTAAGTATCCGAAATCAAACATCCCTGCCACAAAATCCCGATCGAAATAAATGCAGGTATCCAAGAGGTATCTCTTCTGAACCCAGCAACCATGTATATATTTGCGTAAGTGAGCCATCCTAATTTGGCTCATTCCAAGCACATTTTCACCTTTCTCTACAGTTCGCTTGCTGCTTCTCCTTGACGAAAACTGCCGCCAGGAATATATTGCAATATCTGACAATATACCTGAAAAATTTGCTAACAACCAGCTGGTTAGTTTTAATGTAACGTATTAAATTATATTTATGCATCAGTTATGAGATAAAGTTCCAGACAGCCGAACAAGCGCATTCATGACTATGCTCTAATTGCGCTTTTGACACGACTGCCAATATTAGTTAAATAAAATAAGTTTTCAACTGACAAAGTATATTTTGTTAAACCTGTCTTGAACGACCTAAGCTTGAAGCAGACTTTTGAGCAGTCTCCTTGAAGCAGACAAGATGACAGCAGTAATAAAAGATTTCAGACTTGCCGTTAATGAAGGCAAAGTGAGAAGACATTAGTATAACACTAAATTTGGACAGCAAATGTAATATATATATATATATATATATATATATATATATATATAGTTGGTAGTTTATTTTAAAATTTCACGTTTCATTGAGAGTTATTGTAATTTAACATTTTCTACATTAAGTTTTGAAACTAAAAAAAAATTCTCTTCAGGAAAATTGGTTGAACTTTTTTTAAGACCCTTGAACAGTTTTTTTGCCTTATTAAATATTTCTCATTTGAGAATAATTATTTTTATGTTTTATTTATCAAAATATTAAGGATTTTTTATTTTTATTCTGTTTCAAGTTTTCACTTATAATATCACTTATTGTTAAGCTTTGAGGCAAAGTGGGTTTACTCAACGATGAAGCATTTAGCTTTACGTATAATAATCAGTCCTAAGTAACATGAAGAAATGAAAATGAAGATGGAAATAATTAAGTCAGTTTAGTTTTTGTAACTAATTTCATTTACATTTTTGGTTGTAATGAGTGAAACCGAAAAAAAAAATCCTACAGCACAACTCCGAGCACCTTTTAGGATTTTCTTTCTATTATTAGATTAAAATATTTTTTTATGTATCATCACTTAGTTCCTCCACCAATATAATAAATATTTCGTGTTCATCTTAAACCATTAATTTTAAAATTTTAAATTCGAAGTATTGCATGATTTACTCCGACACAAGCTTCACGTAAAAATTCCACATTTTTATTTACCAACTCTGTTATGCAAATCCCTGAAGACTTTTCCAATTAATTTTTTATTATTTTGTCTACATGTTAAATAGATTTCGGTTACAGATTTATTTGAAAATATTTTCCTAGTAATCTCTATGAGTACATACTTTTGATTAGATTTCTTTCTAAGCAAACATTAGTTTCAGCCGTAATCATGTTTTTGAATCATTTACTAAGGCTGCAATTTTAAAGAGATCAAAGTATAGATCCACTTCTGATTAAGCTGGTTAAAAGATCTTTAAATATATATATTATTTTATCAAGAGTTAAATGTTGCTAAAGAAAAAATAGCAAAACCTTCAAAGTAAAGGTTAAAACTATTTTGTTAACTCAACTGCGTTCTCTTAATGGCCGATTGACGAATATTCAGTGGTTAGAAGTTATATTTCCTGAAAAGGCACTGAGTCGTATTTATCTAAGAGTACGTTTTGATTGAAAAACAATGTCAAAGTTTGTGATCACAAGTAACTGCTTAATGTAAACATTTGTGAGGTAGATTTACGATTGTTAAACTTTACAATCGAACGAGAGTGAAGAAAACGATGCAAAAATAGAACCTGGAATTTTTATCTTTTACCAGGCTAGTTATACACGCTACGCTATTATTTCAGTAAACTCTAAGTTTAACGCATTTTATAGGCCTTGTGGGAAGGTGGGACATGCACGTCAATAGCGATTACCTAAACAACTGTTTAACAATTTTCCCCTTTTAGTATTGTTGAAGTGCCTGTATCAGATATTGAGCACTTTATAATTAAAATTGTGCCAGATTACTTAAAAAAAAATCGTCGACTGATAATTTTTCAGGGTACGATTAAGAAAGGTAGGGCGTAGATCGTGTTTTTTTACTGACGAAATCTAATTTTTAAATTAAATTTTTATTTCAAATTTCATAGTGAACTCCGTCATTGGTCGAGACACTTTTATACTTGATCATGGTCCAACCAGAAAAATTATTTAAGGGAACAAGTTTTTGATGAAAATTTATATTGCTTGTCTCATTGTTAACGTCATTGTTAAATCATATTAACCATATTCTTAACCTCATTTAAAGAGTTTACACAAGAACTACTGACAGTTAAGATGCACCAATTTTTACCAAACTAACAAAGACTGGTTTTCAAATAGAGTACGAACATAATATTTTTAAATACTGATACTAAACATTTTAAAAATTAAGATAAAAAAGTATGTTTTGTACTTCCGATAGTTTCTACCTGTGTATTTCCCTACGTAAATTATAAATGTTCTCTCTTTCATCATTAGTGCATACGGACTAATTAATTTTCCCCATCAAAAGATCATTTTCCCTTCTTAAAGCTTATGTACAAGTTTCAGAATAATATTCGATTATGTTATTTATTTATTTCAATTAATTAGGATTGCATTAATGCTTCCCCTTTTTCACAGATATATTTGAAAGGTAATAATAAATTAAACTATCATAGTAGCTACTTAATACAACTACTTCGTGTTCTTCTTTTCTTGGTTGAAAATGGCAGGCATAATGAAATTTTCTTAGTACGATACGTGATAATATTTCACTATTTACAAACAGCGCGTGAATCTGTGCGAAAGTCCCATCGAACCAATGCTACACGAGTGCGAATCGATAAAGCAGATCTCTCTCTTTCGTATGCTCCTTGCAGTGGTGAGGGTTGCGGCTTCGGTTTCAGCACTTGCTATTGGACACCACAAGGGTCAGAGTCGGCTTCTACTCGATGCCACCATAATTTAATCCGAGTACTCCCAGGGGCGAGGGGGCCTCCCACCCCTACAAACTCCACGGGAAGGTTGAGAACCACTGGCATAGAGGAACTTTTTGGCCAAGAAATTTAACGTGCCCATACTTGACGAAGACACGAGATAATTGAGTAGTGTTCGAACCGACTTCCCTCAGTACCGATTCTTGAGGTGCTAACCCCTAGAAAGCCATCAAGAATCTGTACTTTTTCTTCGTTTTCCGGGCTTCTATCAATGAGGTGAAATAGTGGAACACTCCCAAACCCATTTTGGCTTGAACAAAAGTATATGAATTATTCAACTGTAGTCCAAATCATTACTTGCTGTACATTAAGCTGTGTACGAGAGTCTAAAATAAACCAATTGAACAAAAGTGTGGGTAGAGAATAAAACGAGTGAGAATAAAGAAGAGATTTTTGAGGATGAATCATACATAGCAAAATTAGTTAATCCCTGGAAAAACACGATGATATTTAAATTGAATTTCAGCCCAAAGTGTTGAAACTAATCATTTCCGCTTGAAATGTAGTTCTAATGTTATATTTAGAAAATGTGGGTATCTAAATTTCAGTAAATTAATTAGTTCATAACAGCTTTGATTAAATAGTGTCTTAGCTATTAACCAAAAGTTAATATATAGTTCATCAACTGCTACTCCATACTAAGAGGCAACGAGCTTTAAATAATTGTCCTGAATGATTTAATTGTAAGTGGTATTCATAGGTTCTAATTAATTCGTAATCATTGAAGGGAACGCAGACTAAAAGTTCGATGTCAAGAGTGGCTAAAATTAGATCAATTTTTAACAAATTAGCGAATTAATTAAGAAATCTTAAGATATAAAAATTCTTTGTCATGGTATCTGAATGACACCAGAAAGGATATTTAAAGGAATATTATGTTTTAATAATATTACGCTATAATGACATTTTTCTTTTCTATTTGGTAGACTCGAAAATTTATACACATATTAATTTATGGAATGTAAGAGAATATAAATAAACTGTGTATTGAAATATTAACATAGCAGACTTTATACGGTAAACTGCGTTTATTATAAATATTTAACCAATGTTACACTTAGACATCACTGGAAGAAAAGTAAACCTAGTGCCCTCTATTTGCAATCTGCCCCGGTATGAATCTGTAAATAACGTTTACGCTGTGGTTTGTATTTCTGCATTTCATAATTTTTGTGTATCACAAAATTTTTCATCATCTAGAAAATGGATAATAAATGCTTAAAAAATACACATGAAAAGGGACAAATTTTAAAGGATAAATAGTTAAAAGAATGTCCAGAAATGAAAAAAAAAAATAGTTATATACATTTTGTAAATTTTTTTTCATTAAATTTTTTATATTAAAATCCCACTTATACTTTTTTAAAACTTTTGAATTCTAGTTTTAAAAATATTAAAATTCAAAATTTAAAGTGCGTTTTGTTTTTTATAAACCTGCAGTACCGAATTTATGGTTTCAGGGCATAATTTTTTCACTTTTGGTATTACAATAATTTGTCTCGGGGATTTATCTTCTACCCATTTTAAAGAGAAAAAATTATACTTTAGGAAAAAATTTTCAAACTAAAAAAACAACTGCAGCCAATTCATAAAGTAACATTGTACAAAATTTTATAGAGATAGTTTTGAAAGGAATTTTAGATACATCCATTTAAAGAGGACAAATAGTGAAAAATTTCATTCAGAAATATATAATAATTATAAGTTTAAAAAAAAATAGAATTTTTTGTCCCGAACCTGTAAATGTCTTTAACATAGAATCACAGAACTTGCAATATCTGGAGGAAAAATATCTTGACTCTCACCTGAACAAGCCTTAAACAAAGGGGGAATTTTATTTATCTAGGTGAAAAAAATTTCTTTTTTAGCGATAATGAATAAAAAATGAATTTCACTGTTTAATGCTGGTCAACAATCAATAATGAACAGGCTAAAACTTCTTTCATTTAAAAGATATTGCGGCAGTTTACATAACACATTTTTAATAATTATAATTGCAATAGCTCTTAAAATTTCTTTCAGTGTAAAATTACAACAAGTTGTTGAAAACCAATTCACGTGTTTATAAAGTCATTTTTATTTAGCAGTCAATATTTTCTGCTTATCTCATTGGCGAGGGGAATATTAGACGTCAGACAGAAAAGGGGAGGCTGTTAAAATAACACACGAATATTTACTTTAATAGAATGCAAGGAATGTATGGAGAGATAAACGAAAACCCTGTTCAATGCAAACATATTTCCGAGATAGGGGAATTGAATTTTAACTTCCACGTTAAAGAAACAAAAATAATCCTAGGTAATACATTGGGAAAAAAATCTTTTAAAAGTACTTCCGGAAAATAAGTCCAAGGAGCTTTTTAGAGACCGAAATATCACAGGCGGCTAAACTTTGTGTTCCATGCCTTTTATGCCGGCTCTTAATTTCCTAACGAAGCTCATTATACAGGGCATCGGGGTTTTATTTGACTGTGTTTTTCTCTTTGTGTTTGGAAGAGCCCGCTCGCGAAACGGATCGATGAAAGCAAATCATTATCGTGCCCAGAGAAAAAAAATTATTAATCTGTATCTTTAATAATCACGTAAAGAGGACAGGGTTTGAAAAGTTTGAAGCGCACTACCCCTGTATTTTCAGCTTAATTATTAATCAGATGCATCCCAGGGAACTAAAGTTGATACTAAGCAGAAATCACTCAAATTTAAAATTTTTGTATTATTATTGTATAATCACTCAAATAAATAAACGAACGAACAATAACATGTCAGTAGAACCAAACTATTTTTTATATTAGTAAAAGTTAGGTAAAAAAAATCAATGAAAGTGGGTTAAATTAGTAGAAAAATGTAAGCAACTGTATTGTACTGCAATAGATATTTTTACTGATATTATATTTATATATAAGTTTATATATATATATATATATATATATATATATATATATATATATATATATATATATATATATATATATGGTCAAAAGTATCCGGAAACCACCCTAAAGAAGTGGATCTGGTAGGTGACGTAATTTGATGCGTAACTGAAAGCTATAAAAGTGATGGTAGTGGTTTGTCAGGTCATATTTAAGCGTTTGTGAGACAATGAGTAAGTCAAAGGAGCTTAGTGACTTTGATCGCGGCATTATAGTGGGATGCCACCTTTATGGGAAATCACTTCGTGGAATTTTGGACATTCTACATAAGCCAAAATCTACTGTGAGCGATGTAATTTTGAAGTGAAAACGTAGAGGCAGTGTAACTGCAGAAAAACGAAGTGGCAGGCCGAAAAAAATTAGTGAACTCAGCCGTAGAACTCTGAAAAGGGTAGTGAAACAAAATCACAAATCCTCGTTGATTAAAATCACTCGGGAGTTCCAAAGTTCATCCGTCGTTAGTGCTAGCAGCAGGACTGTTCGTCGAAAGTTAAAAAACCTGAGTTTCCATGGTCGTTCAGCGGCTCACAAGCTGAACATCACTCCCCAGAATGCGAAGCGTCGATTGCAATGTTGCAAAGCTCACTGTCGTTGGACTGTGGACATCTGGAAAAATATTCTTTGGAATGATTAATCTCGCTTTACAATCTGACAGTCCGATAGACGCGTCTGGGTTTGGCGGATGCCTGGCGAGCGCTTCTTACGTGACTGCATTGTGCCGACTGTTAAGTTTGGTGGTGGCAGCATCATGGTGTGGGGGTATTTTTCATAGTTTGGTCTGGGTTCCTTAGTTCCTGTGGTCGGAAACATGAACTCTGAGATGTATGTGGATATTCCGGACAATGCTGCTCTCCCAACTTCTCTTCCAGCAGGATAACTGCTCCATTCACACATCGAGACTTGCGCATGCATGGTTTGACGAAATGGGTTTTCAAAAACTGGGCTGGCCTTCTCAGAGCCTCGATCTAAATCCCATTGAACACCTTTCGGATGAATTCGAGCCCAGATTACGTAGCCAGCTAAATCGACCATCCTTACTGCAAGCACTCACTTCAGCTGCGATGGACACCTGGAAGTCAGTTCCTATGGACACCTATCAAAAAGTGATGTAAAGCATCCCCAGACGTGTGCAGGCTGTCATCGATGCAAAAGATGGACCAACATCATATTAATATATGCCTCAGGACTCCGAGTCCGTACTACTGGCCGTCCGGATACTTTCGACCGGATAGTATATATATATATATATATATATATATATATATATATATATATATATATATATATATATATATATATATAAATACAGGGCTCGATTTGAGGTGGAACGCGCTAGAATGGTGTTCCGGTACCTCTCTTTAGGAAAACAATTACGATAGTTAAAAACATTTGTAAGGTATACACAAGATTCGATTCACAAGAATCGAACTTTTGAGTGAATTAAAGAAGCTGCTTCAGATATGCTAATTTTGGCATACGCGCTTAGTATAAATACCACGCAGCGTCATTAATGAAAGAAGGGAGTTGTTAAGGTTGAAAAGGTGTTATCCTGCGCTAGTGCTTTACGGGCCAGAAGTTTACGTGGCAGTACTGCTGGTTTGACTTACTGTTCGTGAGTATAAAAATATATTGTTCTTAAAAAGCTGTATTTACATTCCGTACAAGTAGTACGCATGCTTATTGCTGTAAAAGCCAATTATATGTGCAGCGAATTCAATAAACATTATTTCATGTATAAACTGTGTTTGTATATAATTCAAATAGAGTGCTACTTCAAATTATATACACCCAAGTCTGGGTAGAAGTGAGCATAGATTCTCTATACTGGCGCCCGAAAGATATATATACCCTGGTAGTTAGCGTTACATTTGTAACGAACAACATAATTGAAATTAAAAACTGTGTACTGTGTACGTATATTGATAAAATTGTTGCAAGTACTTATATACTATTTAAAAAATGAGTGTTGTAGAACAAAATCCTGCTGGAAATTTTCCTCGGGTAATTATGGTTCAGCAAATTGCGCCATTCGAAGCCACCTTCAATGGCGGCCCCTCAAGCCAATTCCTAAAGAAAATTGAGCATTACTTTCAGCAACAATGCACCCCAGAGGGGGATAAACTTAAAATTGCTCTAGCCGCTTTAAGAGGTAGTGCATTTCAGTGGTACACATGCATGCAAAGCAGTAATCTGATTTTTGACTATTCGTCATTCAAGCAACAGTTTCTTAGTGTTTTTCCAAAGACCTTTAATCAAAGTGAAATTGAAGCGGAAATTTATTCGCTAAGGCAACGTGAAGGTCAGTCTGCGTTAGATTTTGCTACGGAAAAGATTTCCAAGTGTGAGGAATATTTAGAAGAGTTGACGGAAGCGATAATCTTAAAAATAGTTATCCAACGTTTGAAGCCAAGTGTTCAAGATTTTTTAGATAATCAAACAATTACAAGCAAGGTTACCCTCCTTCAAGCTTTAGCTAAATATGACAATAGACATTTCTTCGCTACCCCTCACCGTCATTCAGGTACGAGAAGTTTTATACAACCACGCCAAAATTTTTCTCGAGTTTCAAACCAGCAGCGTAAGCAGTACCGCAGGCAAAATAATAGAAGCGCACGGCGTTATAATGAAATTAGTGCACTTAAAGAAAATATGCAAGCACCTTACTTGCACTGGCAAGTTGATTCACATGATATGGTTCAACCTGTTGAAACTGTGTGGTCAAATGTATTATTTTGTCCGAGTAGTAATCATTATTTTGAGAATAGTGAAAGTCAGGGTATTTTTGTGGCTTATAAAGAAAGTGAGTCTAGCTGGAATAATGCGGTAATTCCAGTACAAATTTCTGAAAATAGGGCCGATACTAATGCTAGTGGTTTAGAAAATAAATCATCTGACACTTCTATTAATGCTATACCTGATATTATTAATGCTATACCTGATATTATTGATGCTATACCTGATATTTTAGATGATATTCACACATCTGTTAATGAAGGAAATTTAGTAGATGACGAAGTATGCGTTACGGAAGTTAGTGAATACTTATTAGTTGACGACAATAAAAATTCTTTAAACGATAGTAGGAACTCGCTAGGTAATGATGATATTATTTCAAGTTTCCATCCGAATGAGGATGCTGTAGGCCAGGTTGATAATATGGTTTTAAATAAAGTACATGAAAACCAGACTGAGAATCAGGATGAAAAGTTGACACAGAGTTATACTGTAGGTAGTTTAGCTGATGCTTCGGAAGTTATAGAGAAAGTTTGCAATAAAACGCACGAGTACGAAAAGCTTAATCTTCCTAAAACTGAAGCAGTGTTAAAGAATTTAAATGATAACGATTCTGATATCGCAAGTTTCAAAGAGACTTTTTTGTCAAAAAAGGATAAAACTAAAGTTAAGGGGGATAAAAAACGTGAAAAAGCGCCTTCAGGTTCCAGCATTAAAACTGCTAATACTGAAGTAATTAAGGCGGTAAACAAGAAGTCGTATAAGCACAAATACGAAAAACAGAGTCAGGTTGTTGAAAAACATGACACAAGCAGCGAGATAAAGCCAGTTACTAAACACGTTGGTGCGGCGTATAAGTTTCAAAAAATAGAATCTGCATTAAAATCTAATGTCTATACTCTAAAAGGTACGGAGAAAAGTAAAGTGTGCACTACAAAACCTCCATCTAAGGATGAACGTGGCACACATAAGGTACACAAGGTTATAAAAAGGAAGAATGACAATTTTAAAGCTCCTTTGCATAAGTACAGGGAACGCAAGATATCAGCCGCCCAGCAAGGTTGGCCTCCTCCCAAGAGACCTCCTGTCCATCGTCAAGCCGGACCAGCGCCTCAGGACCTACGACCTGCTGCACGAAGGATGCCCACACGGTCAACGAACCCCTTTACTAGGACTGCGACCATCAAGAGAGGTTCAGCGGATTGGACAAACTGGTGCAGTGAAGTTGCTGCATTCATGAGGAACAAGTCTTGTATCAACTTTCTTATTCTAACTCCCACCCTTTAATAAAATCGAACCAAATTGGTTTGAAGTTCCCCAGTGTATATACTGTGTAAACATTTTGAGGGGAAGTGGTGAGGCACTGAAAAAAAACGGTATACTGTTGTTTTATAAATTTTTGAAGGGGACATGTAGTGAAAAAAAAATAATACATACTAACTACAGATAACAAACAACTAACATACTAACTTCGCAAATCATAACACATGTACATTATAAATTGGGGGAGAGCAGATACAGTCAAGAAATGTCATGCTGTGCAATTGTGTTGTCACTTTTAATTAAAATAGATATTTTAGGGCGCAGTTGGCCAGCCCAGTATCCGCAACTCTGCAAATCCACTGTGTAATGGTGTCACCTGGACCCTTCGGGGTTAGTTTTGTAAAATGGTAGTGGCGTTTTTCCCCCACACAACGTGTGGAAGGTTTTTTGGCTTTGCCACCCATTATGTAAAAAGTCAGACCAGCACGCGTTTTCAATTAGTTAACTGAAGCCGTTCAGACCTCAGTTACCTAATTTTTTTTTCGAGGGAGGCCAGTGTAAGGTATACACAAGATTCGATTCACAAGAATCGAACTTTTGAGTGAATTAAAGAAGCTGCTTCAGATATGCTAATTTTGGCATACGCGCTTAGTATAAATACCACGCAGCGTCATTAATGAAAGAAGGGAGTTGTTAAGGTTGAAAAGGTGTTATCCTGCGCTAGTGCTTTACGGGCCAGAAGTTTACGTGGCAGTACTGCTGGTTTGACTTACTGTTCGTGAGTATAAAAATATATTGTTCTTAAAAAGCTGTATTTACATTCCGTACAAGTAGTACGCATGCTTATTGCTGTAAAAGCCAATTATATGTGCAGCGAATTCAATAAACATTATTTCATGTATAAACTGTGTTTGTATATAATTCAAATAGAGTGCTACTTCAAATTATATACACCCAAGTCTGGGTAGAAGTGAGCATAGATTCTCTATACATTTATTTAATCACATATTTCTTAATGAGGAAACTTGCCTCCAATTTCATAGTCAACGAAAGGCAACTAATTACAGGATTCCGAGAGTATCTCCACTCCAGAGTGTTACCGGGAAGTCTCACCCCGTTGAAACAGTCATTCAATTTGATAGTCATATTGTCGTGTGAATATGAAAGACGTTTCTCACAGATGAACCTCATAATTATACCACTGAGATCACCATTGAATATTGCAACATTTTCTGGCCTGTTGTTTGTACAGATCAATGGACCTCCCCAATCGGCTCTATGACCCATCTAAGTATGTGGACTCTTGGCTTGTGTCTGGACACCAATCAGCTGTAGCCGTGAAGAGTAAGGAGCGGTCAAGAGACAAGAAGTATGATGAAAACAGGTTGAAGTTTTGTACAATATTTTAGGACGGGCAACAACTTAAGCAATCTGGAAACTGTGTTTTTTATTTGCTTTTATTAGTTTACTACAACGCATTTTTGTACTTGTTTTCCAAAATAAAATTCAGAATTTAAAAAAAAATTTCAAATTTTTGTATAACCAAAGATTTCTGTTTTTTGTAAGGCAAATAATTTGAAATACCCAACCCGGAACATTACAGATCCGACATCTCTATTTCTAGAAATCAAGCACTGTGTATATATATATATATATATATATATATATATATATATATATATATATATTCAGGGGTATTTTTTTTTAACTGACACTACTCAGAGCCATCTGTAGCACGATCTATCAGCCGGAATTCCACCAAACTTGATAGAGGGACTAAGGAAGACACGGGAAAGAGTTTTCGTTAAAAAAAATTGGTTTCAAAAGTCGCCGATAGGGGACAATATGGTGCTGTTGCTTTCGGCGCACCCGAGAATATGCATAAAAGGCAAGTACAACATCAAAATGCAACTTCATGACTACGTAGTCGACATCATCGCCAGTATTTTAAATAAAGATCAGTGCTGAATCTTTTGCGCCTTCGCTTTACAGAAGAAAGGGTCATCAGTTGCTTTTTTCCACTGGAATGACCACCTTGCTTCCCGGACGTAATCCATGTGACATCTTTCTGTGGGGTTCTTTAAAGTCTAAGGTATATCTTGGTGGAGTCACGAACTTGGCGGTCCTAAAGACAATATATCGCGGACTTTGATGAACATTCCTAGTGATATGTTACGCTTGGCCGCTGAGAACGCAATGTTCATCATACAATGTATCGTCCACCAGGACTGTAGTCACATTGAAGGAGGGAGATGTGAATTTTCTTCATAAAGTTGTGTTACAGGGAAATTTCTTTGATATTCATTCGTCTACTCACAGTTGTTTAGGTATTCATCCCTTATCTTTATAGCCTGAAATACTGGCGCTGCTGTTGACTACATAGTCTTGAATGTGCATTTGAGCAGAATTGGATGATGACTGGAGTGGCTTAACCATCAGGTTTTAACTCCTGTACGCAAGATGTTATGTAATCAAAGATAATGTGCTCAATAGTTAATATTTAAAGGCTAGGTAATATTGAAGAGTTACAATTACAATCAAAGTACAAAATTTAAAGTTTAACACCTTCAAAAGTTGAAGGGTAAGAGAAATTTAAGATTAAGTAGTTAAGTAAGTATTAAGAATAAGAGAATAATTTATTAAAGTTAATTTAAAATTTTGAGACAGTAAGATTAAGCTAACAAGTTTAGGATGGGTGGCCCTCAGCAAAAGAAAAAAAAGGCCCTGTTCAGGGTCATACAATTCGTAATGAGATGATTGCAGAATCCCACGGGGAAAAAAAGAAAATATCAAGGTAGGGAAATTTGGAAAAAGCGATTCTACCTGGAACCGAACCCACAACTTAGGGTTTCGTAGGTCAGCGCTATGCCTCTTTGCTACAGCAGGGCACAAGCAGGTGAGCGAGATAGAAAGAGTTTCGCGATGGGGAAATTAATGTTAGCTCCTAAGGAGACACGCCCTGATTAGCAGGGAGAGAATGTGTATTTTGATGTTTTACTTGCCTTTTATGCAAATTATCGGGTGCGCCGACGACAAAACCGCCATACCTTCCCCTATCGGCGACTTTTGAAACTGATTTTTTTTTTCACGGAAACTCTTTCCCATGTCGTCCTTAGCTCCTCTATCAATTTTGGTGGAATTCAGGCTGATAGATTCCGCTACAGATGGCTCTGAGTAGTGTGAGTTTAATAAAAATCACCCTGTATATACTATATATATATATATATATACAGTGGAATCTCGATCGATCGTTTTCGGATCCATCGTTTTTCCGTATGTGTCGTTCATTTTATCCAGTCCCAACGATCATATTGCTTTGTTATGTTTCCGCATCTATCGTTTTCCCGCATTTATCGCTCATTTCAATCGGTCCCTTGAAAAACGATAGATCGAGATTCCACTGTATATATATATATATATATATATATATATATATATGATGTGTGTGTGTGTATATATACAGGTGGTTATCAAAATAATGGAAACACATATCAATATTAGTGGTGTTTATGAAAGTGCTTCGTATTCCCCAAAAAACAAGTCCAGGGACCAGTATTTTTTATAGAATATAGTGTATACATTATTCTACTCTAAGGTAGCAGCAATGAAAATATGGGCAGCAGGCTCTTTAGGGGATAGCGTAAGATGTCAAACCTTGTAGACCGTGCAAAGAGGGCAAATTGTTGGAGCTTGTCTAATTGGAGTATCTGTTACAACATCCCTCATGGTTTTGGGTGTTTAGTGAGCTATAATATTGGAAGTCCTGACGGCATGCAGAGTGTACGAAAGACATCCTCTGTGAAACAGAATAGTGGACGAAATGGAAAGCTGAGTGAGAGACTGACGGGTGTTGAAGCGGTTTGTGACTTCAATAAAGAAGATAACTGCAGTCAACGTGACCGTAGAACTGCATATGAATCTGCAGGCTCCAGTATCAGCCATTACAGGTAAGAGAAAACTTCACAAGCAAAACATTTAAGGCATAGTAGTATTTCCCAAGCCGCTTGTAACAGATGTGAATACAAAATGGCCTGTACAGTGGTACCACTAGCACAAATCCTGGTCGAGTGATAAGTCGAAATATGATATTTGGTAAGACCAATCATTGTTCACTTTGTTCCCCGCAACAGGACGTCTGAAGAACACCTACACAAGCGTATGATCATGCTCGTCTCATGCCAGCTTTCAAAGATGGAGGGAAATTTCTCATGGTTTCGGCGGCCATCTCATGGTTTTCAAAAGGGATCTATTGTAACCCCGAAAGGGAGATTCACTGGGAAACACTATGTCGAACAGAGTGTCTTCAGAAACTGCACACCAAATAAAATTTATTATTCTGTAAATTCTTTAGACGCTTACACACATTTAAGCATATAACACGTAACAACTGTTTTCTATACAGCAGAAAACTCTAAAAGCACAAGTCAGGATATAAGAAACTTCAATACAATACACGCCTAACTTAGTTCCAACACATTCAGTTCTCAGTAGAAATTGAAAAGAGTTCTAATGTCAATGTCAGGTATATTTATAGACTTCGAAAGCGCCCCCTATCGGTCAGTCAGCTAGATATCTGCAGAGGCTTCTAGAAAGGTCTAGACGGCAAATTGGTGACAATTTGGCGCTATACCGTCAAATGTGGCGAAGTATCGCCAAATTTGGCGATCAAAATAAGTCAACAAATCCATCGCCAATTTCGTCAATAAGTCACGAAAACCATCCCAATAACTCTCATATTTGACTAGATTACCATAGACTCGTAAAATTCGTAACGATATATATATATATATATATATATATATATATATATATATATATATATATATATATATATATATATATATATATATATATATATATGACGCGGCTCTTAAACCACATAACTCTTTATCTCAACTAATTTTACTAAATGGCAGTCATCATCAAAAGGTCGGTGAAATAACTACTACTTAAATAACAATTAAGGCCTTTGTTCTCTCTTCCCGCGTCATGCAAAAGCGCGCAAAAATCCGTGAATTGCGTCATCGAGTTACTTACATTCTCGCGCTTCATGAGTGGTCATATAAAAGCACTCACTTTTCGGCAGGGACAGAAGATCTTTCCGGAGTGCCACTGGTGCTCTGCCGACATGGCCTCCCCTGCCCATATTTTAAATTTCTTGGGCTTTACTAAGGACGAGGTCCTTCTAGACCCTCTACTGATTTTAGACTTTTTGGAAATTTTTGGATTTATGGAGATTGTCTAGCCTTGCTAGACAATCTGGGATTAGAAAAAAAAAAAAAAAAAAAAAAAAAAAACATTCTCGTACTTCCAAACCTGTACGCGGAATATACGAGGATCTGACGCCATTCTTTTTCGCGCGTTTCATTCAAGGTTATACTTTACCAAGAGATATACAACGTATCCTCCTCTTTTGGAATTTTCGTGCAATAACTCATCAAATATTTTGGCATTTAATAAGTCTCTGTCATTTTGTCACCCAGCTTTAAACCAATTTAACCCTAATTAATCTAATTTATCGCCTGGCATTCCATTATTTATATAAAAATGACGCTTCTTAAAAATTTTCAGCATTTATTTTTTACACCATTAAATCAGTAATGTCTCAACCTTTCAGAATTGAGATTGTTGTTCCAAAAACATTAGAATTAAAATATTTTTGAAACACACCTGTGTTTCATTTCCATATCTATTATTTTCAAATGCAGGAAACAGAATTCAAAAATATGCATTTGCTAATAGGTGATCAGAAAAATACCGAGAGAAAAGCTCATCGTAGCTTATTACCGAATATCTGCGAAGTCGGCTTTAACATGGAATGAATATTAAGTGCAATGTAACGATACACTTTATTATCGGGATTTTACATTATTTTGATAATATGGTAATCTGATGGTGCAATGGTAGTAGATATTGCAAAATATTATTATTATCTTAATAATATCTGCAATCTTATTAAGGTTATATTATGCTATGAATTTAAATTACAAAGTTGTTTTATGAATAATTTAAATTCGTATTAACGTTTATACCTCACATAAAATAACCTTATTGCATGTTTTAACGTTTGTTGTTCCATATTAACAACTGCACGGAGACACGCAGTAAAACATAACGGCATATATTTTATTCATGATTCATACTAGCAGTTTCATGATACGTTTGGCTAAAGGTGTTATTCTGTTATTATTACGATAATTATTATATTTGTAATTATATTCGATTTTAGATATTGGTAAGAAAGTTTTCTGAGTATTTTAAGTAAGTATTCATAGATACTATAGGTATATATATATATATATATATATATATATACAGGTGGTTATAAAAATAATGGAAACATTTAGGAATAAGATGAAATTATTTATTAATAGGCATAGGAACATGTAAGGCATGTAATACCGCCTGAATTCACTAAGGAAATGAATTATACAAGTCAAGAATAGTGGTTAAGGAAATATTATACCATTCTTTATGGATAGATAGTTAATATTCTTGTAGAGATGCTGCTGGTATATATCGATTCCTGACTTTAAAACAGACAACTGCAGTTCGATGATATTTGGGTTTAGGGACTGTGCGGGCCAGATAAGATTTTTGACTTGGTCTTTATGTTCCTCAAGCCACGACCTGACACGTCTAGCTGTATGGATCGGAGCATTATCATCATGGAGAAAGCCATCTTCTGCAGGAAATATTTGCACCATAGGATGGATCTGGTCGACTAAAAGGCTTACAGATGTAAGCCTTGTGCTGAAAAGTACAGAAGTATTTAAAACACTGCATTTGACTTAAGCCCTTTATACCGAGCACCATAGATATACTTCTACAACATATTCAAAAGGAATCGAGGCCCTATAAGTTTTCACTGGCTTCTGAGCATAAACCATGCCTTGGTTCAATTCATTCTACGTAAACTGTCAACAATTATGAGAAAACAGCATTCCCTGAGCCGAGCATTTCTGGAGTAGCAAGCAAGTAAGGAAAAGTTAAGCGCGGTACTATACTGTGTACATTGGAGCAGGGTGATATCACACGTATTGAATGTTACTGGGGTAGATAATTTGTACCCATGTTTTGGGGTTCGGTAGATAACTGTAACATCAAAGTAATTTTGGTCTTTAGTTTTTTAGTATCATAAAAACGGTACAGCATAGAAATAGAACAGATAAAAATTGTTTTGCCTGTTTGTAGGAGTAAAAAATTAGGGAACATTTTAACTTAAGAGTAGAATTTTTGAGCACAGAAATAAGAGGCTTAAAGAAATGCCATCAAAAGAACTTGAATGAGATCAGTCACACAATAGTAAAAGTGTAGAGTTATTCTGATTGTATCAGAAATGTCTGCTTTGTGTTATCGGCTACTATATTTGTTTATGAAGGCATAATGGAGGTCCATAACTACGTACTGTTACTAGGTGGTCGAACGTACTGTTACTAGGTGTCTACGTACTGTTACTAGGTGGCATTCGAAAATGTTTTCTTTTTTGCGTTTTGATGATTACTTCTTAATATGCTGGAAACATGTTTAGTTTTGGTTCTTAATAGCCGTACCCATTTAATTATTTTGGAGAATTTTTTTTTCTTATTTACCATTTAATGATGTCTTCATAATAGATGGAGATAATAATCTGACTTCAAAGAAGAGGTTAAAGGTAAGTCATTTTTAAAATGAAAGCATGCAGAAATTATAGATTATATTACATTATAATTATTTTGAAGAATATTTCCTGTTTGTTTTTAAATTATTTGTTTCATGTATAAAGACATTTAGGTGTGTTGGAATGTGTTTAAAAAATTATTTTTTTACAGAAGTTTTAGATTTTAACATCTCATAGGTAATATTTTTGATCTTGATAAGGTTGAAATAATCTCGAAAATTTTTTAAAAATAATTAAAAGTATTCATAGATTTAGCATGTGTTATAAACACTGGACTCCTATTTACACTTGATCAATTATCGCGGTGAAGTATCCGGGATTTTCTTAAAAGTAAAGTTAAAAATAAAATACAAGCAGACTGAAAGAAGCCAGTGTGGTTTGAAAATAAGGTAGTTTAGTAGACCTCTTTCTTAAAGACACTGTAAATCATAAGCCTTACTAATCATCATAATCCAGTGGTTTCCAACCCGTAGAAGTCTGCGGACCACTAAGTTAGAAACTGAACTATGTGCGGACACTCCCCCACCCCAATTTAAGGGGTGGGGGGAGGGGAGGGGATATAAAATATCCATCAGGCAAAAGGGATACAGGATTAACGTACTGACTTTTTGCTTCAACCCTGTTTTCAATCTTTAGAATTAGATAGCCTAAATCTCAGCCTCAAACTGAAACCTGTTGATTTATGGGTGATTAAGTAAAACAGTTTTTTAGAACGCATTATTTATTATTGCTATTGTACAGTGTATAGTACGACTTAGCTACAAAGTCTTTAATTTTAATGCATAAAAATTACATAAAAATACATAAAAATTAATTCAACACCTGATAGTCATCGGATATATTCGGCCCATCTAGTTCAATGAACATAGCTTTCAAAATTCCCATTTATATCGCAACTTTTTTATATGGGGCGCCGGACCATACCCAAGGCTCTCGCAGACCACTGTTATAGTCAAACCCTATTTAAAACTATTATGGAGAAGACTGTAATGTTTCAATGTTTCGACCAATTTAAAACTCTGTATGCAATTTATTTAAAACTATAAAAAGTTGAATTTCAATGGTTAAATGGTTTTAATTTTTATATTATCCTTTTTTTCATTTATCTATGTAGGTCTGTACCTTAATTAACTCTTAAAATCGGATTTGCTTTATTTAATCATATTCAGATTTTTTTTTTACAATTTATTTCTTTAAAAATACCAAACCAAGAGAAAAGAAAACATTAAAGAATATTCTTAGCAATATTATGCTAAGAAAGTATAAAAAAACTTATCACAAACGAAAATATTGCTCTGCACAAATACTTTTTTCGGCATTGGGAAATTGAATTTTTTTTTCTTCCTAACGGAAACAATCTTAGTAGCTGAGATAGAAAAACTCTTAAAATTGCTCCAGGAAAATTAGAATCCGTAGCTTTTAAATCGAAATCCCACGGGCAGCTAAAGTTTTCCATTTTATTATTTTCCGGCTTTTAATTTTCATTATGCTCATCCATTGGGTTTCATTCGTTAGGGATATATTTTTTTGAGTTTGACCATTCAGCCCATTTCTTGTATGATGCGGGGGACTTATGATAGTTTCAGAAATTCATTAAATATTGTATCTCTCTTAACTCCTTTAACACATATCATAAACTTCGTATTTGCAAAAATATGAATATTTCGTATACCCAGCAGTTTTGGTATTATTGTGTTTTCCTCAGCATTGCTGATTGGTTAATTTGGGTTTTTCTTTAAACGCAAAATGAATTTAAGAGATACCACAGGTACACCCGCACTACAGAACATACAATATCTCAGGAAAAATATGCGAATTATTTTTATACATACATGTTTTCACAATTTCAAATATATAAATAAGTTCAACAGCCTAAATCTGTTAATCTGTTTCTAATGTCCCCTGACCGGAATCTATTCCAGACCATATATGCTATAGGGCAAATGGAAGCGGCCCCGGTTTTATAATGGCACTTGAAGGGGCGGAGTCTGATTTATCCAGGTGCCACCTGAATTTTGACTACATATCTCCAGTAGTAACATTCGAGGGAATCGTACCCTCTTTGACCTCATAGAGGAACTTTCCGGTGTACGGATTTAACGCTCCCATATCCGATTTGACACGGAACCTAGATCTGTGATGCACAGAGTTACGTGATAAAATAATGTTCAGGAATATTACATGTTATTTGTGAAATTCCCTTTTGGGTTGATTGTTAGGATTTTAAAGTGCTATTCCATCTTTGTCTAGACGAAGGTTAAACGGAACGGAAGGGAACTTTCAGTTTAATATGATTGCGAATGGCTACAAACACCCATACTAAAACCGATGAATTCTAACTCACAAATTATGTTATCACCCAGGCCATGTAGTCGTCGCCCGGTCGATTTCCTATGAGGATAACAGAACACTGGTGAAATGAATTCACAATGACATGTTAACAGAAATAAAACCATCTCCGCCATCTAGTACGGTAATTCCAACATATTGCCCAACATTCCATAACTGATAAAAAAGTAAAAGGGAAGATTGGAAAAAAAATTACTAAGTGCTTATAAATGGCAAATTCAGACAGAAATTAATCCATTTTTGTCATCCAGTACGATATCCCAACATATTACCCAACATTCCATAACTGATAAAGTAAAAGTGAAGATTGAAAAAAGTATCAAAGTGCTTATAAATGGCAAATACACACAGAAATGAATCCAATTTCGCCATCCAGTACGGTATCCCAGCATATTACCCAACATTCCATAACTGATAAAGTAAAAGTGAAGCTTGAAAAAAGTTTCAAAATGCTTATAAAATGCTAATAGAGCCCCGTTTTTTTAAGACAGCGGATGAAGGGAGGAACCCCAATCGCTACAATCAAATTTGGGTACAAGCAGTTAACAATATCTGAAGCATAAATTTGTAAGGAAAGTATTGCTCCTTATGCATGAAACTTCCAGATAATAGAGTGAAGTAAGTGGCGTTTGCAACTGTCTTCAATGTATTTTCGTCAGAACATCACGGCAGTCTCCCCAAGAACTACGCAACACGCACTCGTTGGGTGATCACACTGAACTCCCGTCTACTTCTCCTTTCTGGGCCGAGTGCATATGGAGCTGTCTAGCTCCACCCCATACAGACTCGATGTTTCAATTTAAATGCATTCTTCACACGCTTTTGTAATTTCTTCACAAAATGCATTCTACACCAGAAAAAAGCTTGGTTGTTCCCGTGTCGTCCCCCTCATAGGGAGAAATGGGTCACCTATAAGGTGCTCCCATAATTAAGTAGTCAGTAAATAGCGGCGAATAACAAGAGGTAAATGTCTAACGAAAAGTGCCTCCGCATTAGACTAAAAAAAGTTAAAGTTCTAAGACAAAACTTTTAAAACTTTTACTTTATTTGTAGCTTTTAAATTTACGTAATACACTTCCTATGTTAATAATGTTTTACACAATTGGTCTTTTCTTTTTGCACGAAACCTCTTCAGAAAAAATTATTTTGAATATAAGAATCTTTTTTTAAAAATCATTTATTTCATTTCTGCAACTTTATAAATCTCACACAGGAAAATAAGTTAATGTTTAAAATTGCGTGACATTTTAAAGTATAATAGTGTCTTTAAACCTAAGTAAAAAGTTTCTGCGTGAGCAGTAAAAAGAACGTTTCATTAAAATCGTTTAATCATAAACCTTTATAAAATGTGAAGTTATTACGAGGTAAATTATAATGTTTCAATTCCTGAAAAAAAATCAAATTAAAGTAATAAATTAAATATTACATTCTATCATAAAGATTTTAAACCCAAAAGACTGTAATGAAAAGGAGTTTAATTAAATATAATCCACTGCAATCTTTTTGTAAAAGAATTAATATAAATTGTTAGCGTAGTTTCTAATAATACGCTTATCTCAAAGTTTTAAATGCCGCTCAAGAAGCATCAATATTTTGAATAGCATTATATAGAGAGTTGTTGATGTATTAAATTTTTTCTCGTGCATACGAAATGAAATGTTTATGTATATTTGCCATCGTTTAACTGTAACTTTATATGTAATTAGATATGCTTAAAAATCAGATTGAATTTGCTATCTATGTCTCCATTATCTCATGCTGTTAATAGTTAAGAAAATATGTCCTTTATACGTAAACCATTTTCTGTAAACCACTTTTCTCTCATGAGAACTTACCGGTGATATACCTCTGTTCATACAACGGCTTCTTAAAATCCATAATAGAAATTAAGTATGGCATTTCATCTAGGAGTTCTTCTAAAAGTGTTTATCGAATGCGATCTTCTCTGTTCTGTTTTCCCTTTTTTTCACCCCATTCTGCTTAATTTCATTGTTTCGTTTTCAGGCGTGTCCCTGTGTGCTTAGTTGCGCTCTTAAAATTCCTCTCTCCCATTTTTCTGACAAATCGTTTTCATGTCAGAAACTCTCAAAAATTTCTGTCGTCTTCCCTATTGATTGAAAGAGTTTTATGATTTTCAGATAAGCAGATTGTCCATAGCGAAAACTACAATTAATGCTTCTCGAGAAGTCGTATTTAAAAGTCATTTTCAAATTTAATTATGAATTTTCAGATGCGATATACTGTTTTACATATCTGAATTTTCGTTATTCAGTCACAAAAAAGGCACTTTTCCAAGCTCTCTTTTCCAAGCATGAAGTTAGTGTATGAGCAAGCTTATTATATATTTTCCTATCAAAATCGGTACAAATTAATAAAATTTTATTTTTAAAAAGAAGTAAAATGTTACACAAAGCATACGTCACATGATATATCATTCAAACTCATTTTTGTCGTCAGCTATTATAAGGAGAATCACTTATTGATTTTAGTTATATACGAAAAAAAAATTCTCGATTTATTTTGACGTTACGGAATATTAGTCCTTTACAGGGAATTCAGACAATCAACATTTTTATTTTAATGAAATTTAGTTTACGATGAAACACATTTCGCGGAAATAGTAAGTGGACATAAGCATACCCCATAACTCGATTCAAAGTATTCCATGTTAAAATGTTCAATTTCACAAAAAACGAAGGAGTTGGTTAATTGAGAACAGTACGGTCAACTTTTAATACACATGGGCTAATTAGACCGGGACTAACAGTTTACAGCAAATCCCGACCGACTACAAATGTCCATGCCAATTATGGAATTCGAGTCTGGAACCGAATGCATTCGCCTTCACTATTCGCCATCACTCGGTGAAAAAAGAAACGAAGTGTACTTAATTACAAACCGGGAAGATATGACAAAGCGCCCAGGATTTTGAGGTGTATTTAGAAATTTGCAACCAGAGCGTGGAGAATACCTCTGTATGACACGTTGCCAATCTCAACCCAATGTTGCGAAAATATTTCAAAATTCTAACTTTTATAATTTTTATCTTATTTTAATTAAATTTAAATTATACGTAATTAACAAGTTTTAATTTATTGATGGAACATAATAAAATCTCTCCATATATATATATGTGTGTGTGTGTGTGTGGGGGGGGTGCATGTATGTATATATATTTACAGATATATACATACAGTAAAAAGTGAGATAAACCTACCTCCTGGCGAGGAAAACAAATTGCAATACTGTTTGTCAAAACTCGCCTTCACTGTAATAGCCTTTTTTTATATTTTTTTAATTCTTCGGTTTGTTCTATTCATGATTTTCATGCTTTGATAGTACCGACAATACTATTAGCTGTGTGTTAATTTTTCTTTTAAATTTTCAACTTTAAAAACTTTTTGGAGTGTTCTCTTTCTTACTCTGTTTATCCCGGGAAAAAAATTAATTGGAATGAAACATACCGCATTCAAAAGTTAAAGCTCTATTTTAATAACTTTTTATGTGATTTTATACCTAGCATATCGTACAGCAGACTTAAAGATTCCGACATTCAATAGAAATATTTTTATTTGGAGTAAGAAAACTTGCAGAATTGCGCACAAGAAACCGTATCTTATAAGGATATAAAAACGAATTCGCATCGACGCAGCAATGACCTTTGATTATACATTAAGGAAAAGCACCGTTTTAACAATAAAACTTCCATATCGCTGAGGACAAAAAAAATCTATCCTATCGTTTTTCAAGATTTCCTGGCAGCAAATTCTTATTTTTTCTCTTGTTTTCCATTTCTAGAAGGCATTTGTCATTTCAAGTGAGGGGATTTATTCTTGCCGTAGCTATCACTTTTCAATCTATGCTGACAAAGCTTTCAGATATAGATCGATTTTGCGGAAATCAAAAGTTGCTCGAATCGCTAAGAGTAACTTCCATGGGAGAATACTAATATGGTGGTCTTTCGTCAAAGCTGGAGGAATGATTCGATAACTATTTATTACCTTAAAAAGCAATAATAGGTCATATAGGAACCTCCATGTGCCAAAAGGAAAAGTCTATTATCTTTTACTATTCAAGTGATAAAACACATCAAGGAAGGAAAATTTCATTAAAGGGCAGTTTTTAACGAAGAACTTATATAAGATTTATATAACCGTGGTAATAAAAAATGTTTCATAAATAAGAGTGGAAACAATGGAATTCACACACACACATGCACACACACACACACTTATATATATATATATATATATATATATATATATATATATATATGCAGTGGAATCTCGATCTATCGTTTTTCAAGGGACCGATTGAAATGAACGATAAATGCGGGAAAACGATAGATACGGAAACATAACAAAGCAATATGATCGTTGGGACTGGATAAAATGAACGACTGGAAAAACGATGGATCCGAAAACGATCGGTCGAGATTCCACTGTATATATATATATATATATATATATATATATTCGTTAGCAAGTTACGCATACACCATCACCAAGAACAATTAAATAGCGTTTCTAGTGGGGTGATATTTATATTTAGTTTTTATAACTTTCTATATATTTTGCTAAACGTGATTTGCTTATTTTTTTAGAAGTTTGCATTTAAAGCATCTACTTATGGCCATCGTGTCATAATCTTTGGGTTTTATTTACCTTTTTTGTCTTGATGATTGCTTTAGTTTTGTCAATTTAAACAATTTCTGAATATGATGGCAAAACCACTTGGTTTTTTTTTTTTTTTTTCCCAATGCGGAGGCACTTGTATTCAAACATTGGCCCTTACTACGCCGCAGTTTTACTGTCCATTTTATTGTGGGGGCACCATATAGGCAGACAGCATTACCCCCTATGAAGGGACGACACGAACGGAGGCATTTTTCGTGGCGCAACGCTGGGACTCGATCTGAGCACCCTCAGCACCGAAAACCAGCGCGCTGTACCACTGGGCCGCCACAAGCCCACCACTTGGTTTGATTATCTTAGTTTTGTATTGACTAGCCAAATGGAGTTAGGAGATTTTTTTTGTTTCTTTTCCTAATATATTGGTTTTCTTTAGTGTTAATTCACTTATTGTTTTATAAGGTGTGACATATATATATATATATATATATATATATATATATATATCGAGAGAGAGATATTCTTATATACGTTTCCATATATCTGGTAAAAACAGAGTTTGAAGATTGGTTTTAAAAATATATAGGCTGTCTTGAAAATACATTTAGAGTAAACTTGATATTAAGACCTAAAAATATTCTGTATCTTTCAATAGTGCGCTTTCGCCTCCTTTATCAAGCTTTCAGAGTATTATTGCATTTTGAATTTCTGGTCTCTTATCAACCAGACCCTCCAAGTTAGAGATAAAATACAAGCATATGACGAAATGTTTGGAATGGTTTAGAGCATAATGAAATCAGATATTACTTTTGATTAAAACTTGTCGATATTTTAGCCGTAAGACATTGATTATGAAATAATGAAATGCTTCGCCGCTGCTGTTGAAGTAATTCTTTTAGTATAATTCACGCTCAAAAGAGAGTGGTTTCAGTGAAGCTTTCAAAGTGAATAAAGATAATTGTATCGAGAAATGGAGGGTTTCAATTCTTTCTTTTTTTGTTAAATGAGCAAGATAACTTAATATTTTGAAGCATACATAGATCTTTCTATCATCAGTTAATCGCAGTAAAGGCTATTAAAGTTCTGGTATCCATGAACGCCCTGGCTATTTATCCTGATTAAAGTAATTGCACGAGTCGCTCTTAGTCTAGTTATACAGTTATTCCACATGAAATAAGTCGCAAATATGTAACTGTTTGTGTATTTTCAAGAAATTATTTAAATATATTTCAGACGACCACAAGATATTCCTATAAATTACCTTCGTCTAATGCAACAAACTATTAAGGACTGATATGTTGTAAAGGAAATTAAAGCCTATATTAAAGACAAAGAGTTTAAAAAATTGCAGTTCTGCGCATTAAAAATAATTTAATCTTCTTTTTATCTTTCAAAAAATATCCTCAAAATGCTTTAACGCTGTTTTTCTCTTCTTTTTGACAACCTTAAATCATTATTCTACATTTTTTATTTTCATTCACCCTCAGAGTCCTTGAGTTTGGATCGATTTGGATGCATGATTAGTTTTGAAGAGGAAATTACATCAGAGTTGCTCCCGAGAGATTATCGCAATTCCTAGCTAGAGTCGAAAAAAAAGTTGCATCCTTCCTGCTGTCATAAAATTTCTTGGTATTTAAATTACGAAATACTTTAGGTTGGATTTTCTTTTGATTTTGAATACATTTACGAGAGTTTTAAAACTGATTTGTACTCAGAAAGGTGTTTATACTATGAAAATAGATTTTTAGCATTTTTAATCCTAATAAAGGTAACTGAGAGGCATTTAGCTCTTCTAAAAAGCATTACTTATTTTTATTTTGGTTAATTTTCTAATAACAAGTAAAGTAAAGCATATTTTTCAATTCTGATTTATTTGGTTGTTTTTTTTTCGCGTACGGAGGATGAATTTAAAAAAAAGAGAGTAGTCTTAAAATTTTAATATTTTCAGTAATCAATGTTCACAAGTTATTATGATGTAAATATTTATCGTGACAAAATTAAAATTGTTTCGCAAGATAAAAACTATTTTTTGAAAACCTGCACAGTGCATACAAAGTATCTATTTTTGATTGCAGGAAACAGATTTCAAAAATTTGCATTTGATAATATACAGTTACATTGCATTTGATAATATACAACACGGGAATTAAAGGTCTGTTTGGTCAATTGATGCATCACCTTTTCAGCTGCAAGGAAATGAATGAAGGAAAAGAAAAAAAATAAATCTGTTCAATTGAAAATATCGTAGTTTGAATTGGCAACACATCCGTAAAGAGAAAGATTCCAGGTTCTATTCCTGAATCAGCTAAGTTGCTTTACAAAGAAACATTATGCCGATGTGAGTGAGGAATAGCAGACGGAGTCATTTACTTATCCTTTAGAATGCCATTTTTCAAATACGTGAACTTTCATTCCCGCAAAACTGGAAAAAAAAGTCAAATCCCTGATATTTTAAAGGAAATTAAAATCGAATGACCAGATTGATATGTTAGTGACCTTTTTGGAATGAAGCAAACATATTCAATTGTCTAGAAGAGGATCATATTTATGCCTACACGTTAAAAAATATCTTACAAAGGTAATACATACAAAGGAGAAATTGTGTTCAACTTTATTACGTGAAATTGCCTTTTGACACGTGACTAAAGAAGTACAATGCAATATTGCAATGGCAATCCTTTATTACATACATATACTCGACAATATTCAGGATTTACATTGTCCAGGAGTATTAACAATTTCAAAGGTTGTCATCTGCTAATAAAAATATATTTTTTAGGTGTATTTATTTTTACATATGTATAATACAGGGTGTTTTAAAAAGAATCATCCGATTTGAAAAGAGTATATTATGAAAAATATTAAACAAAGAAACTTAAAATTAATTTTATATTTCATGGCTAATCATAAAGTTTTTTTACAAACCAAATCAAAGGTTTTGAAAAGAAAAAACAAAACCCTTCTGCTCAAGGAATAAACAGGAAATCCAACGTAAATAAAGCACAAATAGCAGTAGGGTGCAATTTTGCATACGGCCGTTTCGAAGCTACAAAGGAGCTTCTTCATCAGTGCAAAAAACTTGCTGGCAGCTCTAAAAGCTTGATTTCTAGAAAGCTTATCACATTTTTAAAAATTCTGGTTCTTTGGTTAATGATTTGTCAAGCATCCCTGTTTTCTCTCAATTGTGGAAAGGGTTTATTTAGCTGTGTCGGCCTGTTGCTTCACTTTTTTTCCTTTTCCTCTCTTTTTGCCGCTAGATGGCGCTGCTTTCCCTATGTCTGTCTCTTCGCTGCTTCGCGCCTTCGGGTGTTCGATACGTGAGGGTACTTAAGTGCATGCGCACGTGTCTAGTCGCTTAGTTTTCAGCTTTTAGAGCTGCCACTAAGTTGTTTGCGCTGATGAAGAAGCTTCTTTGTAGCTTCGAAACGGCCGTATGCAAAATTGCACCTTACAAATCAAAGGTGATCAATATGCCCACCTTTGGATGCACGACATATGTCTATATCGTAGGAAAATTAGTCCCACACTTCTGCGAGTATATCTGCATATACTGCTTTCATGGCTGTTATGCGTACACAAACCACCCGTGTCTTGGAATTGTTTATGCCATCGCCTAATGCTCTGAGAGGTAGAAATTTCAATCTACCAGGGTTTTATCGACGAAAATCACGCTGAACAGTTGTACGGACTCACACTTCGCAAAGCGTAGAATACAAAATGATTTATGTTGTTCAATCGCCATCTTCACAAAAACTGAAGTGGCGAGCGAAGGAAGAGCGTTAGCTCTACTTGTCGGCAACTGCATGAAACTCGAGATTTCCCTCTTTCTGCCTATACATTATTCGATCAAAACGGATTAAGAGATGAATAGTTATGATTTTTTAAAATCGGATGATTCTTTTTGAAACACCCTGTATTAAAACCTTAAATTTTATGTCAAAAATTTCCATAATTGATGATCTCCATAATTTTTCACAGCCGTATTTGAAGGATTCAAAGGCTGAGCTTTATAATTTTGGCACTCAAGGGGGAAATACGTTTTTTTCAGTCCATGGTTATTTTTGATCAAAACATAACCATTACAGCAAATAATTAAATTTTGTACAAATGAAGAAGGACTTTCTGGTTATTTTCTAAATTCAGTGTTCTATTACTCTTTATTACTATCGATTACGATTTATTTGGTCCAGGTATCAAAACCCCCATTGGGTTCAAAATGCATTTCGGAGCGAATTTTCGTATGCTTATTGTTCAGATCATTAATGCACATTTTATAACAAAAGCAATGTTTGCTTGTTCGATTAGTAAAATCTTTCTTCAGGTTAGTCTGTTTAGGAAAATGCATAGATTCTTGTATAATACAGCGATTATAATTTAAGGGACTGTAACACATTCGTTTATAGTACAGCTATAAAAATTACAGAATTTCTACTGCACAATTTAATAACTCTGCAGTCCCTAAGAATTTCTTATGACTTTTTTAAAATACTTTATACATTGTGATGCTAATACTGAAGTGCAAGTACTTATTAAGAATAGGGTAGTATTTTAACGTAGGATTACGTTCCTCCATAACGGTCCTCCGGAAAGAAAAATTTCAGACTCAAAAACCGTCCATCCATCTGTCCGCGGGAGTTATAATTTTGGTAGCGTGCCAAACGCAACCTGTATCGCTTCGACAAACAGTAAACAGTTAAACAGAAAAGTACCAAAATGCGTTACAATTTTCACATACTACACTGCTGGCCACCCAAATTGCAACACCAAGAAAGACAAGAGATATCACAACAAAATTTATTTTGTAGATAACATGTTGACCAAGTATCAAATGATTAAATTTATAGACTTCTGTGAAGTGTGGTTCCTGCCAAAATCAGTAGCCAGAGTAGCCGCCATTGTTGGAGATCACCGCTACCACACGCCTCGGCATTGATTCAAAGAGACTTTGGATGAGTTCTTGGGGTACAGCAGACCAAGCAGCTTCCGCACGTTGCCAAAGTTGATCTGCTGCGGCAGCTGGGGATGAAATCTGGGTCAATCGTAGAGCAACCATGGACCACATGTTTTCTATCGGCGAAAGATCTGGAGAGCGAGGCGGCCAGGGAAGCAATTCAATCTGGCGATAGACGAAGAACCGTTGAACAATGCGTGCCACGTGTGGTCGCGCATTATCCTGTTGAAATATGGCTGTGGGCAAGCCTTGAAGGTAAGGAAGGACAACTGGCTCAAACACCTCGGAGATGTAGCGCTGGCTGTTTAAAGTACCGGCAATGCGTACTAGAGGTATGCGAGAGTGATATCCAATACCGCCCCATACCATAATACCCGGTGCAGGACCAGTGTGGCGGTGCATGACGCAGCTGTTCAGCATCCTCTCTTCACGGTGTCTCCAGACTCGAATGCGACCATCGTGGTGTTGCAGACAGAAGCGTGACTCGTCAGTAAAGACAATTTCATTCCATTCTGCCGTCCACATCCTTCTGTCATCGCACCATTGGCGGCGGAGACGTCTGTGGTTCTACGTCAAGGGTAGACAAAGCAATGGACGTCTTGCGGACAGACCACTCTGCTGTAAACGGCGTCGAATGGTACGCGCAGACACTGGATGATGCGTTACAGACTGTATGTGCTGTGCTATGGTTCGTGATGTGACTGAGCGATCCGTCACTGCCATGCGCACAATTTGCCTGTCATCACGTGAAGTGGTGCGCTGAGGTGGATGCGATCGAACACGCCGGTCCGTCGTACCCTCCTGCATCCAACGATCGCATATCCTCATTACAGTTATTTGGTTTCGTCCAACAAGACTACCGATTTCCCTGACAGATAATCCACAATCTCGGTAGGCCACTATCCTTCCTCTGTCGAACTCGGATACTTGATCAAAAGATGATCGCTGTTTTCGACGAGGCATAATTGATCGTTTTTTTTGAAAAAACCACAAGAAAAACACAATTGCCGAACTTGAAATCGTCGAAATCTCCAAGCCTTAAATAGCGCTTTGAAGTGGCGCCATAGGCGCGCGTGATGTGCGCCTGCGCTGAAATTCTAATCATTTGCATATCTCATCTCCTCTAATGCATGTTGTAAATTTCATGTTATTCGCATGTTTCCTTCAGGGTGTTGCATTTACAGTGGCCAGCAGTGTATATATATATATATATATATATATATATATATATATATATATATATATATATACGTACATATATATATAGATACATATATACATAACATATACTTACATAAACACATACAAAAGAGATAAGCAACGATAAGTAATCCTGCGTTACTAACCCGCGGTAGTTTCGTTAGAAAAGACTACCAGAAATTCTTTTCAAAATGTTTTAAAAACGCATAGAAAAATATGAACAAAAATATGCATTAATTTTTTGTGCATTGCATTTTTTCGTTTAGAGGATATTGGTTATTACGTATTTTCATTTATTAAATATGCCATAGTTTAGACTGTTTACAGAACATATATATTTATTTGTATTTATAGAAATACATGTATTTATTTTTGAAAAGCTATTTCTGTCCTTCTGAATGCTGTTTTTCAATTTAGGGCTTTCGAATAATAAGTACGTTATTTAAGTGGTTTAAATGAGTGTTCACTGTATGACACCTGCAGATGTAAAATCATATCATCTGGAAATCATATTTGCAAAAATTTGAGTATCTGTATTTATTTGAGTGAATACTACTTTTCATTTTATTGAATATTCCTCAACATTATTTACTTTTATAATTTAAGGAATCTTCCTAAGTTTTCCTAATGCAGATTTCTTTCTATTATTTACTTCCTTCCGGCTTATTTGCTTCTAACTCAACAGAAGCCACCTTCCTTCTCCTACAGCAGAAAGCCGTTAAAAGATTTTCAACAAGGAGCCAATACGTCTCAAAATTTAATCGAATCAACGCGTCAGTTCTACCCTAGTTTCAATTTTCATACATATTGCATTCTCAGAAAAAGTTATAAGGATTATAAATTTTTCCTTCACACTCACCAAAATAATCACAGACCATAGGCATAAATAAAAAAAAAACTCAGTGCCAAGTGTTATTAAAATCGCTAGACTAAAACGACTTCTAATGGGATAAATTTCTTCCCGGTCTTACTATCATTGTATCAGTGGGAGGAAATAGAGAATTCATCACATCAGACACATTTTTATTCGTTTTTTTCCACCTCGAAACTTTCCTCGTTATTTCGAAAGAGAAGTTCTAACCAAGTGAATCGATTCTTTCAGATCATTACTGTTGAGATAATTCAATCCCTTTTGATATGACTGGTGTTGAATAAAAAATATTTGGAAGCGTTACCAATATGGAAATTTCGGGTCGTGGTTCCGTTTATTCTTCAAGCACATTGAGCAAAATATAGAATCTGGCTGTTTTCATTATGAATCACCCCGATACAAGTAATCTAAATATGCTTTGACCAGAAAAAAAATCTAAGCAATAGATAAATCCTTTTTGTACTATAAAAACCAAAATAAATTTTATTAAATTAACATAGTTTGTGAAACGTGTGGAAAAATTGTGCAAAATATATAATCTGGTTGTTTTCATTATGAATTCCCACGAAAAAAGTCATCTAAAAATGCTTCGATTAGGAAAAAAAATCTAAGCAATAGATAAATCATTTTTGTACTTTAGAAAACCAAAATAAATTTTATTTAATTAACATAGTTTGCGAAACGTATGGAAACATTCAGAAAAATATAGAATCTGGCTGTTTTCATTATGAATTCCCACGAAACAAGTAATCTAAAAATGCTTCGATCAGGAAAAAAAATCTAATCAATAGATAAATCATTTTTGCACTTTAAAAAACAAAAATAAATATTATTTAAATAACATGTACTAAGCTATGTACTAAGAAAAAAAATCGGATTTCCTTTTTCCTCGTCTTGCAGACTCTTGTGGTGGGAGGAGTCCAGTTGACAGTTCGATAATTCCACCCCCCTTAGGATTGACATTTTGAGAGATTGTAATGGCTCCCTCTCTATAGGGGTGTTAAGCGCTGCCCCAAAATTGTTTATTTAAAATATATTTTGTCAACTATTTACAGGAACATAAATGCTGATAATCAAATAAAATTGGTATTGCCAGATAGCCTTAACTTTTCTGCAAAGCGCTACAGGATTCATTTTATAAATTTCGTCCACCGAAGGAATTTATGAGCGTTTAAAACACACTATACCAGATTTTGTCCGAATAATTTGAATTTTAAAATATTAATTGCATTTTTTTAAAAAGTGAAAAATGTACACAAATGTAAAATTTCTTTCTCTATGACGGAGTACTTTGAATCCAAGTCGGCAATCCGTGGACAAATTTTCTTCGTCGGGTAACATTCGGTGAGCGAATCCAATGGGGTTAGTGCATAGCAGCCTTAACACGTATGCTTAGTGATATAATTCAAACGCAAGTTATAGGAAGCAAGGGGTATCAGCAAAAAAGTAGACTATTCTGATGAAACCTGACATCAGCCAAAAGGATGTAAAGAAAATTAGTAATTACCATTAAATATCCCTTGAAAAAAATTTTAGTGTTTCCAAACCCCCAGAAAAATCGGCTAAATTATATATAAAAATATAACATTTTGTAGACGTTACAGTGTGGTATGACTGATCCGCACTTTATGTTTTGTAGAAAATATGTGTATACCGTGACGTTTCGTTTTTCGTAATCAGTAATACGGTGAACACGGGAGAAAAACAGCGATGATGGAGTGTTTGTACTGAATCACTGGAGTTTTGCGTGTCTGAGAGCAAGTATCGAAAGTACCTGTATAGTTGCAACATAGTCAAACTTTTGCAATGAATGTGCATTCCTAAATTTCAGATTGCGCTTTTGGACACCAATTCCTTGCTTGTCAAGTAGGACATAGAATTCCTGGGATAGAAACAATACTTTTGTTAATTTTGTTGCATAATAAAGAGAAGATATTCTTTGGTGTTTTTTAGATATGTTGCCGGTTTAGTGAAAATTCGCTTCAGAATTAGATATGCTCCTAATATGATAATTCTTAAAAAGCAGATGATGAAGATAATTTTTAAAAGTATCATTAATCATTATTAATATCATGGTAATATAATGGTTCAGTTATTGATTCTCTGCTTATCCTAAAATGCTGCAGACATCCCAAATTCGAAAGGTTTCCTATTTTGTTACGTTCTAACTAATTTTACAAATTCTGGAATACCCAGTCAGTTTAATAGTGGTAGCTCCCCAGATTTCGGTGCTGAGAGTGCTCGGATCCAATCCCGATAAGCGTCTTTTACCCTCAAACGGTACAGTGGTTTGAGACAAAATAGATGATAAGGGTCGGATCCCTTTTTTTTATGAGATTTTTGGTAGAAAAAAGTACACAATAAGCAATTTTGTGGTACAATAACATTTATTAATTACATTTTACATGAAATAAAAACCTTTTGGTTAAAAAAAATGACCAACGAATTGTAATTTTCTAAACAAAGAAAATCTCTCTGGCATTTACATAGGATATTGTATATATTAGGTCGAATATGCAATTTAGTCTTGTACCTGGTTTTAGAAGTTACAGAACTAAATTTCCGAACACAAAAATATAATAAATAATATAAACTGACAATTTTAGCCTTCAAAATTGAAATAAATAATTTAAAAATCTAAAAAAAAGGCTAGTGATCATGAATATTAATGTTTTTCAACAGACACTCGTATTTATGCAAACGCTACAACACCTGTTGCAAGATTGGCCGGTAGTGTCCTTATCAACTCGATCTCTTGCAATGACAGGGGAGAGTACGGGAGGGGGAAACATACCCTTGGGTAGGGTCCGACCCCCCCCCCTCCCACACACACACACACTGTACCGTTTAAGGGTTAAAAACCGTAAAAGGGTTAAAGTCTAGCTCGAATACGGGCACGTTAAATCCATAGACTGGAAATTCCCCCTGTGAGGTCAGAGACGATGGGAGAAGGTACGACCCCCCCCCCCAGATGTTGCCCCAGGGGGTCCACGACAAACCCAAGGTGCCCCTGGCCAAATGAGAATCCGATCCTTGTGGTGCCATTATAAACCGGAGATGCACCCCACAGCCCGCTAGCCTATTTGGTCCTGGTCTGGAATACATCCGGCCAGGTGACATTAGAAACAAAAACAACAGAATATATTCCCAAATATTTCTTTATTTCTCTCTCTTTCTCTCTCTCTATCAAGCACAATAACACCTATGATTTTTCTTCAAATACAGCAAGAAGGAATTACGCAGTATATTAAAACAACGATAGCTAAAAACTTTTACCATATGTATTTTAGTTGCCCGACAGTCTCAAATTTCTACAATGGATGAATGAAGTACAAGAAAAGTTTTGTATTCAAATGCTAATTAACTCCATGGTTGTTAGCAAGACACTGGCAGTTCTCAAAAGTCAAGAGGATGGAGATGACATCAAGAAGTTATACTGCATGTATGAGTTTATAGTTGCGTTATTTATTTTTTTTTGACTAAAAAGGAATCATTTTATGTCTAAAAGATGCAATACTCTAGTTTGTAGAAATATAATATAGTTAAATATATAACTTTTATAACTTGGTAATTTAATGTTAAGAAAAATTCAATCTTAAAGGTTAATGAGATTTTTTTTTCATTTTAATTGAAATACGCAATATGTGGAAAAAGCAATATTCTTTTAATGCTTGAATTACTGGAGAATCTGAAAACTTGTGTTATGCAGGTTGGATGTCATCTAAAAACAAATCACTCTGAACATTAATGTTTGAGGTAAAAAGTATCCTATTCTCTTTTTGCATTGCGTTTTATAAGATATTTAATATCTAACATAGATTAATCGGTGAATTCCTTCTTTATTACCATGTTTTTATTAACTTGGTTTCTTGTTTGTTTGTGTGTTTGTGTGTTTGTCCCGTACAAATCTTGCAATCGATTTTTAACTAACATCCCGACTAGCTAGACATTTGAAACTTTTAGAATAGCTCAGAACAAGATGACAAAGCATTATTTTAATACTTCTAGCCATATTTAAGCAGAATTAAATTACTTTTCAGTTATTTTCACTTAATTTTGTTTTGTAAACTGGTGCAGCCATCTATTGGCCGGGGCGGGAACGAAAAGTTAAACACAAGTTAACTTCCAATTAACTTCATTTTCTGTCAAGTTGATGGAATAATTCAACAAAATTTTTTTTCAAAGTATTTATTAATACATAGAATTGTCAAGTTTATATGATTCAAAAGAAAATTCAAAAACATGGTATATAAAAAGTTCTTTTTATCTTGTAATTATTATATATTTTTTTAATTATTATTATAACACGTGTCTCATTCCAGAATGCTTTCGGATACTTTATCAGTTGTATTTACCTCACCTTTACAGATAAATATTAAAAATTTTAAATCTGTTTTCTGCATTATGCATGCACTCAAAGTTGGTAATTAGCAGTCTAATATGTTTACGATTGATGGAAGACAAGCGATGATCTAACAGCCTTCATTTTCACTTTTGTTTTCATATGAAACTGGAGATACGGACCAAGATTCATAGGACAGAGATCTGTAGTTTGCTTGCTTGCAACTTTTCTGCCCTCTTCGAGGGGAAAGGCCATAAAATGAGACTACTCATGTACTGGTGTTGAAATTCGATTGCACGAAATGGCAAGTAAGAAATGAATAGTTCAGTCATAAGTTCTTTCTTTTTATTTAGCTAAAGATAACCAGCCAACAAACTGAGTGAATTTTATGTACAATCTATAAAAGAAAGCAACATAAAAGAGAAGATACTTTTGTAAGCAAAAACAAGAATGAATACTTGCGGCTCAAGAAGAATTGAAAATTAAAATTTTCCTCCTAACCGCAACGTTACAGAAAATTTGCCCGTGTCAAAATAGTGCAGAAACAGTACCTACTGTTTGAACATAAACTTTCAAAATTACGAAAGTATTAGAAAGAGAGAAAAAAAATTAGATATTGAGTCATTTTAAGAAACTTGTTTACGACACTTTAACAGTTTATTCTTTGTCACATGATAACAAATCTCAAAAAGTGATACAAAATACTGAAAGGAACTTAAATTTCCCAAGCAGAAGAATGCAAGAAAAAAAATGTTTTCCATTGTTGGTAAAATCACTGTGGTAGACTATCTAGAGTTCCCTATAACTAAAAATAGGGAGATGCACTGTACTCGTGCTCCTCAGAGCTTCACGGTGCTATAGCTCATTGTAATATATGGGGCGAATAAATAAATATATTTTAGGTGAAAAGGGAGCTTAAACCTAGTTTTTTAAAATTTTCAATATTTAATTCTATATAAAAAATGAGAATGACTAATATAATTTTTTTATTACATTAAAGACACTTAGAATTCCAAAATATGTACTTTGGGCACGAATAGAACCTATTTTTTAAAAAAAATTCTTCAAAAATTCTAGAATTTTTTTTAAATGTTCTGTGCCCATTAATTCCCTTATGATTTCTTCAAAATGTTTCAGAATTGTTCCCCGAAAATTTTATCGAAAAGAACTCTACTCGTGCTCGAGGCTCCTCAGAACCTTACGGGGCTATAGCTCATTGTGATATATGGGGCGCTTGAAAAGATGTTTAAGGGGGCAAGGGACCTTCAACCTCGTTTTTTCCCAATATTTTACTGTGTATACAAAATGATATTGACTAATAGTATTTTTTATTACATTAAAGACATCAGAATTCCCAAATAAGTACTTTGGGGAAAAATAGGACCTATTTTTCAAAAATTTTAGAAATTTTCAAAATGTCCTATGAGCATTAAATCCCTTCTGATTTCTTCAAAATGTCTCAGGATTGTTAATCGAAACGTTTTTCATTAAATTGTGCATCATTTTTTGAAACCACAGATATTTTTTAAATTTATAAACCGTTTAAAAAAGTGAAAACATTCAAGAACATAAAAATTAACAGGCTTATTTTTAAAAAAATATTTATGGCTTTCCATTGACACACACAAAAAAATTCAGTGCGCAGTTATGTTTATATATGTATGATAAACTTATATTTAAAAAATTAAGGTTTTTAAATGATGTAGAAGGCGCATGGACCATTTTGAAAAATGCTAGCATTTATGAAAAAAAAATTGAAATATGTGTTCATGTTTGGCATGTTTTTGCCAAAACATTTTTATTTTCATTTCTAAGAGTCTTCAACGAAGTCAAGAAGAATTATTCTTTATAAGTTAAAAACTTAAAGTTAAAAAATTTGAGGTCGAAGGTCCCTTATCCCCTTAAAAATTTCACAAGTAAATGCATAAAAGTGATCAAATGTATTAATATTCAAACATCTATAGTTAACTTTATAAATTATATATTATAAACATTATTGCTGTACATACAAAATATAACTATGAATCATCTGACATTAGAATTTATAACTAAAGTGTGTTCCTCATGTATTTAAGAAAGGCTTTATAAGCATCTTTTATTTTATTTTATTTATTTTTTATTTTTTTGTAAATTCTTTTTCTGGTATCTGACGTTCGGTATCAGAAGTAGTCGTTTAATCCATTCAGTCTTTTAGTTGGCATTTTGAAGCGACTGAAATTTATTTAAGAACCCCGAATCTTCGTGTAGTGATCCAGCTAAAGCAGATAAAGTCCAAATCTTTTTGAGGATATAGAAATTAAAATAACAATCTAGAATTCATTTCAGTCTCAAATAATGAACACGAATTTGCTGAATTTTGTCGGTAAATATCGATCAATAGTGTATTTTTACAAAATATTTAAATGCAAATTTAACAGAAAATTTCGTTTTTTCTGGAGACATTTTTCTATACGAAAAAGAGTAAACCGTTAAAATTTCTAAAAGAATTTTTTTAACTATATGGCCTTCTACACTTTCATTTCTAGACTTTATATTTTATATTTACGGAACTGTCTCCAGTATGAGACTTCGAATTATGTAAAAAAATTGCTATAGATAAATAACATCCACGAAGGAAAATGTCAAGAGTCGCAAACCAAGAAAAGAAGAGAAGTGTAATGAGATATAAAATTCAGTTCACTTTCGTTTTCCCTTTTATCCGAGGGTGGGTGCGACAAATTTACATCATACACTTTTGACATTTTATTTTTCGTATCTCATTTCCTGCTGCGCTTCATCCTTAGCAATTTCAAAATAAATATTACCAGCAAAATGAATGGATTTTTTTAGATCACCTCTATTAGATAATTGACTATCATTCGATGCGGCTGATGGCAAAACGTACTTAGCGCTCTGTAGATATTTCAGTTTTAGATTACGTGTAAATAGTATAAAATTTGGAAGCCTATGCTAATTACATTTCTCACGGAAATAGCGATTTAAAACTATTGATAGACAAGTTGACATTCAAACTTTTATTTAAGAGTTTTCTTGAGTTAAATTTCGTTTATTGTTTAAAATATAAGTAATTTTTTATGCATGTTTTTTTGGGAGTGATACTGATTTTTCTGTGTAGGAATTAGAAAGAACTATATTTATCTTTTAAAAATTGTTTTACTTTTGAGATATCTAGCTCTCGAAGTAAAATGGATAGCTAACTTTTACAAATAGACAGCAAAACATACTTATACAGTGGACAGAAGAATTAGTACACCAGGTATTTTTGGAAGAAATAGAGATAGATGGTTACAAGAAAATCATTGCTTACGTAATTACGAGTAGTAATCTCTTTGACACCTCGGTCCCCCCTTCTTTCGAGTATCGACCATTTGAACACTGAAGACCATCCGCCACGTAGCAATACCTGAATGAGCAGTCGAGGTTTAATTTCCCAGGTCCGGTGCTTTCCATTGCTGTGGGGATCGAGGATGCCGAACAAACAGTACAGATCTGTCATCCACTCAAGGCACCCCAAGCCCCCTTACGAGTAGTAAATACAACAAAAATTTAAACTAGACTCTTATGTATATATTGTTAGGTTAAGTTTCCTACTAACCAAAGAAAAACAGAAGCATTGACACAATTGTAAAAAATTATCATATAAACATTGCTATTAATATTTCATTATGTACCCTTGACGTTCAACAACAGCTTTTAACTTTATCAGGCATTGAGCGCCTTAATTTTCCTTTGTTTTTAACTGAAATATTTTTTAATTTCCATAAAAATTTATTCATATGTCGAGATCATATGAGTAAATCTTGAAAAGATCTTGAATAAGTCTTGAAGAAATTTTGCAGTTTCCGAAATTTTTTTAAATTTTGCTAACTTAGGTTGAATTTTTGCTCCTTAAAATTCATGTTCATGTAGTTTCGTATTTTAAGACTTAAACTTAGCAATATAACTAATATATAAACGAAAGTTTCACTAACCAACATTTGGATTTTGCTCTATAATTTATACAAGAACTCTTTAATTTATAAAAGAGCCAGCAAGTATTTTTGTTTAGGATTGTATGAACTTTGACAACGTATTTGAAATGTGCATCGCAATGCATGTAGCTGCATATCATGTCTTCAAATCGATATGAGGTAGGATTTAGCGATAAAGTATACACTCCTTTTCATTTATTATCGCTTACAATGCATGGGGTTATCAAGAAATAAGATTCCCACTTCAGAGGGCTCTAAAATGCGTTCTATTGGTCCAAATGAGGTAAAATTTGAACTACTGATAATTCAAATGATGCGCTTGACTTTTATTTTTTTAAATAGTACAAAATCCCGCCGATAGGTGGCGCTGTAATACACATAAAAACATTTAATATGCTTTATAAATGTTAAATAATAATAAAAAAGTAGCATTACAACTGTTCAATATGTACCCCTTCATTTTCAACATTGAGTTTTAATCGCAGAACCATATTTTCCACAGGTGACTGGAGGGAGTCTGCCAGAATATCAAGATGATGACGCCTAATGCTATACTTCAGATCTGGCACAGATGCTGGCCTTGTACGGTAGATATTGTCTTTCAGGAAACCCTACAGCCAAAAGTCGCAGGGGGTGATATCCGGTGAACGAGGAGAGCATACTGTAGGGAAATGATGGCTGATAACCTGTGAATCTGTGAAATGTTGTCTTAGAAATTGCTTTACACGACGATTAATCTGAGGAAGTGCGCCATCCTGCATGAAAAGGATGTCCTGATGGCATCCACGCTTTTGAAGTTGTGGGGTTACAAAATCCCTTAGCATATCTAGGCACCGTTGTCCTGTGACAGAACTGGTTTGGATTCCATTTGCAGTTATCTCTTCTTTAAAAAAAACAAACGATCTAATCATAAAAGTAGCCGTAAAACCACACCATACTGTCACTTTTTAAGGATGCAAGGGTATAGCGCCACCTATCGGCGGAATTTTGCACTAAAAAAATAAATATCAAGCGCATCATTTGAATCATCTGTAGATCAAATTTTATCTCATTTGGACCAATAGAACGCACTCTAGAGCCCTTTCAATTGGAAAACTTATTTCTTGCTAACCCTGTAGTTTTGCATGTATAATAACAACGCTACGCTATTTATAGATAATAAATTTTGTATGATATAAAAATATGCTAATACACATTTACACTGTTTTATGCAATTCAGCTAACTTTGGGATGCATGATCCCATTTTTACATGCTGTATTTACATGTTGTATTATACTAAACCCTCTCTCTTACACATTTAGAACTTATGACTTTATATAAAGAAGAGAAATAGATTTCCGTAATTTTCCTTCAAAAAGTACATACAAGCATTTAAATAAAAGTCTTAGTTACACTTTATGAACAGTTTCATTTGAAGTTGAAAAAAATTTCTTTTCAAGAACTTTTAAGGAGATTTTCGGCATTAGTTTCGAGACTCAATCCCTTAAGGCGCGGTCATCACCCAGACAAAAGGAGACAGAAAGCTTTTTCAGATAATAAGAGCATCTGTGATTCTAAATACTTCTGAAGATAGCTAAGCTTGTTATATTTCAAGGTCGGGAATGTTTTTCAAAAGTTTGATCTGCCCAAATCAATTAGAATGATAAAAAATTAAGCCGAAAAATTTTCAGTCGTTGTTTTCTTGCCTTTTAGTGAAAAGCACTTTCAGGGAAATTTTTAAACCTGTGGAATATTTATGTAGCATGAAGTTTATTTTTGTGTGTGTTTTTAATTTAAAACTGCTAAAATGGCACACAATAGCGCTATATTTGTAAGAAATGATGTCCTTGAAAGCTAATTAAAAATGATTCGTTAAAATTTAAACCCCGAGTTACAGATTTATAGATTATTTTTGTGGATTTTGTTCTGAAAGGCTACCACACAGTGGTTTTTCATGCTTCACTAACTTTTAACGAGTGTCCTTTAAGAAAAGACGCTATCCATAGGCGATTTACATAATTTATTGAAACAAAGTTATTCATTTATTATAGTGAAAATAGAAAATTCATAGATACCCAGGTATACTGAGAAATCCCCCCAAAAGTAATTTAGATAAGAATGGTCGCTCATCGGAACTGCAGAAATTTTTATCAAATATGTTTGGACTATTCACTATAAAATTTAACGAAAAATTCATTAAAAATTACATTACTGTCATTAAGTAAGAGTCATAAGTAAGTGTGACTTAAGTAAGAACTTTTCCACTAATTTAATTCCCTTCTTCTGTGCGTGTAATATGGCTTTAATTGTAAGAAAAATGGAAATGTTCAAGTATTTTCAAATGGGGAAAATCAAGCAAATATGTCATCGAAAGCACTGTTGAGCTCAGACACGATATATTTTAAAGTAATGAGGAATAAAGGATTCTGATTCTTGAATTATATACAATCGGAAAAGTCTGAAGTATTTAATTAAATTATCTCAAAATAAAACAGCATTTTTATTAATTTCTAAACTAACTTGAATTATTTATAAATAATGAATAGTGGATGATCTCAAAGGTTGACTAGTGAATTTATAAAACCTTTAGACATACAACCACGTACCTAAATATTTAAGTTTATCAAAGCTGAACATTTCCTCATCTTCAATGATTCTGAAAATTAGTGTTCTGAAGTGAATTCTGAAATTTATATTTTAATAGGAGTAAATAGATTGCATATAAATGCTCACTTAAGGTTTTTGCTATTTATATTTTTCAAAATACCTGCTCCTGCAAAAAGCTTTCTCGGACTTACTAAAATGACAGATCTTTCCATTACTCACATGGCGTAAGATACTGTTAAGGAAAGTAAAGATGCTTTTATAAGGCATTCCCTGAGAAATATGTTAGATTACTAAAGCATTAGTGACACAGTTCTGTAGAACAAATGTTCAGTCAATATTACATTTAGTGATTTAAGGGATTCCCCCTCCCTCCTAAAAATGGAAAATAGTATATAAGATTTTGCAAATTGCATGTGTAAATCTAGTTGCATTTCTAAGATCAGATGCAACAGTACAGAAAATTGTACTAATTCTAAAATAGGTTTTTCTTTATCGGTAGTCATGTTTATATTCCAAATTTTTAAGTTTTGCCATCATTGTTTGATTTAGAAGTCTGAATATTTTATTTTCAATAATATAGTGCCCACGTTGATATCCCAACAGTTTGAACTTTCATCGCCCAATATGTTTTATTTATGTTAAAGTTTTGTTTTTAATAATTTACATGCATTTAAGCTTTAAAATATGCATTAGGTTATTTACATAATATGTAAATAACCTAATATTTGGAAATTCTGTTTTATATTATAAAACAGAATTTCCAAATATTTCAAAAATGTTGTTCTATTCAATTTTTGCTTCTAAAACAAATTTGTTCTTATTTATTTTACCTGTGATAACATTGTAATAAAATAAAACTTCGAATAACACTAATCAAAGGATAATTGGGTTAGTTAACTATTCTCGATACTGAAGAAAAATACAATGCATCAAAAAGATTTAAAGAATAATCAAATTGTTTAGTTTATCGGTAACTTAATTTAATAATGTCGTTTAAAGTAAGCATTTAATTTCTTCTTAAAGGAAATAAATATTCTATCGTATTGTTTTTAGGACTAAATTTCCCAAATTTTATGTACTTTGAGGTTTGAAAATAACTGCCAGAATTTTTTTTCCTATCTCGACAGGCACTTGTCTCTTCTATATTTGCTCATCCCATACAATGAATTTGTGGACTTTCTTTATTATAGGGACACCATAGAGGTGAGATAACGTAACTTCCGATCAGGAGATAGCACAAATACAACCTTGCCCCAGTCAGGATTCGAATCTGAGCACAACTGCCAGAAAAAAATAATAGGTTATTTCTGTTCTACTTACCTCTTCTGTAAAATGGGTGAATCCCATTGTTCAAGGTAAAATAATGGTCATATACTTTGAACCTAATCACTTAGTCCTTGCATGCTGCAAATTAATTCTATACTAATTAACAGTGTCATATATGGTCAATGCATCAATCGGCAATGCGGAAGATTCTTGCTCAAGATCCGTCCATGGTTACTGTTACAGGAAATTTGAGCTAGAGATTTGAAATTCTTTCTGGAGATGTTCTGATATGCATGAATATCAGAACATTTCATTTTCAACCAAATGTATAATTTATTATCTTTCCCATGAAATACACGCTTCTTTTGAAAGATATTATTATAATGCTCAGATATGTTGTGCAACTTTAGGACAATATGAACGTGCATAGCACTTGTATATAATTCATCCAAATATATTGAGTAACATTTAGATATTTGTGATGAAGCGCTTTCGATTTGAAAGAAAAATTAAAATTTTTAGAGAGATAAAGTGATCGAAGGCTGTTTTCATCACATTTCGGTTAGAATGCTAGGAAGCCGCCTTTGATTAGAGGACGGAACAGTAGTCTGTACGCTTCAGCCAATTTAAAAGCGGCGGTGCGCGATAGGGGGTAGGTGATTCCAGACGCAGATAAGGAGATGGCACCAGGGTTTGACATTAAAGTAAAATACCCTATTGTAAAGAATTTATTGGACATGTAGACCGCAAAACACGTGGACTGGACTTTGGGTGGTCTGTTGTATGACGTAATTAAGGCGGGCATGAAGTATGGGATTATCCAATCCAAGAAATGAAAATTGATGCTAAGTGGTGGATTTTTGAAAGCTTTCCTGAATGGATTAGGAGTCACGAGAAGGCGTGGACTTTGTTATAAAAAAAATAAATAAATAGAAGACTTAGAGTTTTTTTCGAAGATTCTCTTCTGCGTGAGGGCCCGGTTGACTTTTCCCGGTGCTTTAGCATTGCAGGGGGATGAAGAGATTGGAATTTCAAAACGTCTGAGACCGGTTGAGCATTCCCGGGAGTTGTCCGACAGTACGAGAAAAAGGTTTCGTTTTCCGGAGACCGGTTGATCTTTCCTAGTGCCTTAGCATCGAAAGTGATAAAAAGATTGGCAGTTTTAAATATTGGAGATCCGGTCGAGTCTTCCCAGAATTGAGCGTGACTTTGGATCAAGAGAAGTCGATGTCATCATTTTCCTGATGAGTGCCCCATCATTTTGAAAAGAGTAGAAGAATACCCACGACAGCCTAGAGACGCAGCGCTCCCACTACCTAGAAGGAAGGAGCGATACCCCAAGCATAAGCAGAGCTTCGACACCCGAGTCCCAGTGCGACATCATCAAACTGAGTGAGTGAAAATCATTTTGTTTTGTTCAGACCCCACCGAGCTAAATGAAAGATTAGTGCGGGAACAGTGTTTTTATAAAGATAATTTTGATGAATAGGAGTTCTTGGCTATGAGTTAGTTTAATAATTATATGCTCCCTGAATCCAAAAGGTGTAGATTTAATTAAATACATGTCATTCGATATGAATCGAGGAGAAAATGCTAAAAGATTAGTAAAATGTGTAAACTGTGTGCGAAGATTTGGTAATTCAGTTTTTTTTGTAAATAGATAAGGTTGTAAATAAATCAATTTTATTTTGTTACATTCGAGTCAGTCATCTTTGTTTTGTGTAGTTGACCTAAAGGAAGGTTTTAGA